>JANTCA010039372.1:0-19918 GCA_024741275.1 Chironex yamaguchii
GTATCCATTACAGTAAATGCTTTTGGTAGTCATTAGTCGCAATCCAGAGCAATCAAGTGAGACTTTCTCTTCTTATACTCGCTGTGTTTTTCCCGAGTTTCGTTCCAGGTTTTGTGCATGTTATTTTCTCAAGTTTCCGCCGGCTCACTTTTAGTTTTTATCGTAGATAGAAGAAGTACTAAAAGTTAATTTGACAGACTGCGGAGTCGAATTCATCGAAGAACTTGCCTGCTACTTAATAAGGTATTTTTTGTTGTGCTTCATTGTTGTTATTTTGGACGTCATCATCACTGTCTTTTTAATATAGTAAAGTACGGACAGGATGCACTGAGATCACTTATCTAGATACTTGTTTGAACGTAAGCTGACATCGGGGCGGTATTTTGATATTTGCTAAGATCATAACAGGTGCAAGGAATTGAAAGTCAAAGGGTGGACAGATGATAGGATGGTATGATATTTGCTAAGATGCATTTGCTTTCATGGTTTTGCTGAGTCATCCTTTGAACTCGTTCATTTGCAGCCATTCGTGACGGAATTGTTGTCTTTTCTTTTTCTTAGCAACAGGGCTGGTATCGCTACTGGCTTTTTTTCAGACGTTGTATCTGTACCTTCGTGAATTTTGCAATCTGTTTCTGCAAAGGTAGAGCTTGCTGGTTCCAGTTTAACGTGGGTAGCTGACTGAACTGAGCTAAGACAGTGACCAAATGTTTATGTTTTGTGGACAGTGCCTCACGGTGTGATCGATTGACCACTCTGTCGTGACGGATTTATTTCAGGGTGGGCGAAAGACAAACGTTTATGCAAAATGAATTGTAATAATTAACTGAGGCACCTGCCTCCTTCAGGAAGCTTGACCTAGTGTGAATGGAATCGGTATGGCGAAATTGGGATTGGAAAACATTGTAATCAATATCTTTATCACTTTTTTCCTATAAAGTTGCTACCGTTATATAATTTACAAGAGATGGGAACTAAACGGCACGGGAAATGGTGAATGTTTCTCGGGTTTCTTCAAAATTTCCCATTTATCTTAAATTTTCCTTCCTTTTTCCTTACAATTTTCATTTCCTTCCAAATGGCCAAATTTCCTTACGGTAAGGAAATTTCCTTACAAGTGGAAGCACTGATGGTATGATAAAAGATCATAACAGGTGCAAGGAACGGTTAGTCGGAGGGTGGACAGATGATAGGATGGTAGGATGTTTGCTAGATCATAGCAAGTGCAAGGAACGGTTAGGCAGAGGGTGGACAGATGATGAGATGGTATTGTATTTGCTAACATCATAACAGGTGCAAGAACAGTAGGTCAGAACGGTACGCTGGATAAACCTAATTGATGAAGGCACTGCAACCAGTGGAGGAACTCGATAGAACTTACGCCTAGCAGTTGACAGATGAAGCTGACACGCTACAAGGCAATTCAAGAGTTAAGCCTACCAAACGTCAGGGAATCTGTTTGAGTCTTGAAATTCCATGTGCACGGAGAAGAATTTTACAGGGCAATGGAAAGTCTTCCAAAAGCACATGACATCATTTTGTGTTTCATGTTTGAATTTCATTTTGGGATTTGTTCATGTAAAGGCTGCCCTTGACATATGCCTGCCGTCGGCTTTTGCTGGCTTACTGATCAGAAATGAATAGGAAATTCTAATTGTATTCGAAATTTTACTAACTCTTTTACTAACATACTGTTCTTTTAACGCATTATAAACGATAAAAAGTCTCCACTAAATTTACGTTCTTTTCACTCATAATATCCGATTCGTAAGCTGCATACGTACGATATTGATATTTCTAAAGGATACTTCGTTCTTGTTTTGCAGACCACTCCAAAGAGATTATCAAGACGTTGCTAAGGCGATATTTCTCTCTGCCTCTGGAAATACTTCAGCCCATAAACGTAAAGCATATTCTGAGTATAAGGAGAAAATTTGTGGTCTTTGGAACAACATAAATATTTTTAGTCGTGGACTAGATCTTTTTGAAGGTATGCATTGCTAAAAGTGTCTAAAATTGTCTAGTGTGAGAAATACAATGGAATTTTTTGGAAGGTGATATTACCACTGGTTTGGAGAGCGACAAAATTTGCTTTCGAAGGAATTGTTTCTTTTAGATTGAAACACGTCTGAAAGCAGCATATGCGACAATCGAAGCGAATATTGTAAGCACAAGGTGTGATCCGGCAGTGTGTTTTTGGAAATTAAACCATTTTTTACCTCCATCAAGTAGGATATATGTGTCTTTTGTCTGTCTTTCTGTCTATTAGCAACATCATTCAAAAAGTTATGGAAGGGTTCATTGCAATTTTCGAGTAATATTACAATGGGTCTTCAAACAAGTGATAAGATATTAAGGGTATTCGGAGTCACAGTCTGTATTCAGGAATATTTATTGGCAATGACCTGTTCATAAGCTATCAACAATAAGGAAATCCTTGTTGAGAAACCCAGTTAACATGGCTCCATTTATTATGCCCCATTTGAGTGATCAAACCTCGACGTCCTACCTCCCCCCTTTGGGTTGGCGGATATTTCCACTGTCCAAGTGGTTATAGTTTGACAATCTCAATGATGGTAAAAGACGTAATTAAAAAATGACTTTAATAAGCAAGGCGACACTCCTTAATCTGCGAAACATGTTTCAGCTGTCTAGCCGTCTTCAGTTAACAGTCAATTTAGTCTAAATATATTTTAATTTATACACAGGCAATAGTCTAAAACGTTATATAGCAAAATGTATTACACTGAAACATACCTACATTGATTACATAATGAAATAAAGTGATTTGCATTGTTGTTCATGTTTTTGTTGCCTCATAAACGAAAACACAAATAATGTACGTAGCAATTTATGAAAGGTACTTAATAAGTGAATATTGACCATGGAAAGGTAAAGGAAGATAGAGGCTAATTGGAATTATCCTGGGAGGCAGAGATTGACATACTCTTAACAGTAATTTTTAGCCAGGTATTATGAAGCTAATAGGCTTAATGATAAGAGTCTAACATGGTAAAACAAGCAGTAAATGCGTGTAAATGTGAGAGTTACCATCAGTCAAAATGCTCTCGAACACGAGTTGAGAAATGCCGGGAAGTTTCACCAACTTGACAAGCACTACAGCCTGCACAAGAAATTTGTAAACAAAGCGGGAACGAAGTTTGTTTGGTATGGATTCTTTTACACTGAACGTGCTGCTGACTTCCTAAAAAGTTAACGCACTTTTGATATCTAATTCCTTACAATATAACTTAATCGGGTACTTGAGTCTCTTTTTCTCTGCAAAAGTGTAAGGCCGTTTGAAATAGAGAATATTGGACTTTTTATCGTGATCTTTTTATCGTGGCCTGTAACAGAACTTGGGATGTACCTGAGGGTGATAGGCGAGTAAGAAGTAAATAGTCCCTGACAACTTTATCAGTTACAGTACGCGTGAAAAGGTTTCTGCACAGAATTAAACCTAGCTTTTTAATATCTTTGTCAATACCAGATCAAGTGTTGTTAATTTAATAGACCCTGTCAGTTTCTGAAAAACACAAGTGTGAGCTAATTGTACGTTTTATTTTATAGACGATACTCGTTTGATGCTGACAAAGCACCTTTTGAAGACAGTGGGTCAGGACATAGTAAACTGTATCTTTGAGATGGTAGCAAGTGAACATCTTATGTCTCTGGATGATAATGAAACTTTTACACAAGAGGTAACATATGTGTTGCTAGCATCAGTGAGTTTTTTCTCAAAGATTTTTGGATATTGCATCGCTTCCCTCTGCAATAGTTCTCAACATGATTTCATGTTTTTTTAGAAGTTGTACTACACCTTGTTGAATCATCAATATTGTCAGCTGTTGCATTGGCACTTTTTTGTTGACTGCGAAAAGAAATAGCAGTTTGCTTCCAAATACGTAAACAATGATCAAATGGAGAGCTTTTAGTGCCATCGTGAGTCTTAGGATGTATACTGGCTGCTCATTACGAATTCGTGATTTGTGTTTAAGAAGTCGCCTTAGTAAGCATTTGCTATTTTTGATGGTGTACTGGGCTTATAGTTGAGATATACTGGTCTCTGATTGCTTATCTAATGACCATAGTGTCTAGCATCGGAGTCGGAGTTATTCCAGGCTGACCGTTATGTATTAGGGTATATCAGTATCACGTAAATACGAAATAGCCATGCAATACGGCAATGATATCCATGTGAACAGAGGCGTCGAAAATATTTCATAGTTTTGGAAGGGACAGGCAGAGACGTAGATTCAGTGTTCTTGTTTTTGCGACAACGTTTTTGAATTATAAATCTTAGCACGGATAGACGGGCGTGTAGTTGATTCAGTAATTTCTGGATAGATGTGGATCAAATTGCAGGTAGGTGATGTTTGTTATATGATTGGACTATTAATGTACTTATTTGCATGTATGTATTTATTGGCATCACCTTAAGACGAAGATGGGACACAATAGGACACGACCTTGTACGTGGAAATTGTACCTCAAATTCTAAGGCATGTTTAACTGTTATGCTATTTCTTTGTTATCATTTATGTCTTATTGTGGCTATTAATCTCATATCTTATTTATTTGCTTTATGCTTTCATAATCTAGTCAAGACTCAAACTTCTCAATCGCTTGTCAGGAGAGGTAAAGACACCTTTGACAAAACTGAATACCTCGTTAACATCTAAGGTACGTTAACGACGTATGTTGAAGTAACTGGCCAAAGTATTATGCTGTTCTCTTTAAATGATGTTTCAAATATTTGAAACTGGAAACTAATTTTCACAATCCTTCCGACGACGTTGTTACTCTCATTGTTTCGTGTTTTCTAATTCTGCGATATAGCTGCAACAACAATTGCTGTAGGCATACTTTATTTATTAATTTATATAATCAATTACATTTTCATGATGTTGGAAATGTTTCTGACCAGGCCCTTTCCTTATCCTCCGTTACATCTTTCGATCTTTTTCAGTCTCGACACGTAGTGCCAAACTGTAGCTACGCTGTACCTTGTGGCATTTGTCACTGTTGCACCATGAACGTTTTTGTACATTAGTATCCGTTGGTTGGTAAAAAGAGAAGTGTTATGACATAATTGTTTCGTTAGTGCGTAATCAATCATCCAGTTAGTCATCAATCATGCTAAGTATGTCGAGAATGCTTATGAAGTTAGCAATATATTATCAGGAAGACTTGCTTTAATTTATATTTGATTGCTAAAACACTTTAAGTGATGTAATATAAAAATGAATATTTGTATATGGCAACATTTAGTCTCTAGCAAAATTTTAGCAAGTCAAACCATGTCTGTATTACTCAGCAGGTAACTGTCACAGTTTGGTTTTTGATGAGTGCAAACTCTGACGGAAATTTGCCTAGGTTATTGTCAAAATTTTTCTTGGATGCGATTTGGGGTCAATGTAAGCATTGCTTCTATTGTCAAAGTACTCTGTTTTTGTCCGACCCATTGAAATTTGTTGCTTCAATGTTGTCTCTTCTTGTAGGATATCGGAGACTTTTTTGATTATTTCGATGTAATTGCGGGACCTCAGTTTTGCGATTTGAATATTAGAAAATTGGATAAGAAAAAGGAAAGGTACGTTCAGATAGCATTGCGTTGTAGAATGCCTTGAATGACGTTTTATGTAATTCTACAATTCCAGTGACAAGACTAAGCATACTGAACAAACACATATTTTATCAAATTTAAATTACGGACTTTCGGTGATAAGCTTTTAGAAAAGCTTGAGTAAGATGCAGAGCAAACACTAATCGCTTTTAGTATGCAGTGGTTGGAAGCCCTAGGGCGTTGGGGGTTACTTTGCACATCTTGGCTTACAGTAGGCATTGCCGCTTGCAATGGTAAATGGAGTTTACGTGTCGATTGGAAGCTTAATCAGCACTTTCAGTGAACTAGGTAAGTCAGAGATAGTAATTTGTCAACATTTTCCGTCTATATATTGTCAATACTTTAGAAAAAGGCAAGACCAAAGCAGATATTCTCGTAGTCAAGTTCCTTGATGCAAAGTATATTGCAGATTTGAGGACGTTATCTATTGCGTTCAATTTCATCTATTGTATTCAATTTTATCTTTTGTGTTCAATTTTATTTATTGTGTTCAATTTTATCTATTGTGTTCAATTTTATCTATTGTGTTCAATTTTATCTATTGTGTTCAATTTTATTCCATTCCTTGTGCTATCTACGTCTCGAGCTTTCGGCCTATTATGATTTGCCGATAGTCAAGTTAGTGATATATTTGGGTAGCATTTAGGATGTGTTATAAAGCCATTGATCAACAAGATTTTAACAGATTCAGTTGACAGTAGTTACGTTTACCTAGGTGGTTAGAATGAAAACGTCATTAAAAGCGCCGGTTGTAAGGAAAATAAGCATCGAAACACGCTCAAACTGACTTTCTGTGTCCCCTGGTTCTTCATAGATTCATAAACCTATCAATACACGTTTTGTAACCAATAATGACGTGAGTTTTTCCCTTCGATTCTAGGCAGCTTATTTTCAATCATCGCCAAGCCTTGTATGACCAGCTCCAAAGAGAGCTGGAACCGGCCATGGTTTTGCATTTGACTGTTGTTCTCCTAACATATGTTGTCTCTAAATGCATCATTCATGCTCCTGGACGATGCGTTCCCCAGATAATTCAATATCTGAAAGGTCATGTCGATAGCACTGTGTACAGAAAGCTAAACCGTTATCAGGAACTTGTTATGAAGCAGTTGATATCCGGTCAATCGAACCCGTCCGATGTGGGAAATGATATCGGGAGCAACGATGCTGACGAAAGAAAACCCGCAGTGCTTCTGGCAGAAGGACTTCAAGAGATAAAAGACTTGGTACTCAAGACGGATAACCTAGATAAAGACAAATAATGATTGTGGTTACGGAACACTCTTGATTGAAAAGGATTTGTAGTGATAGGTTTAGAGGTCGAATTACATTATGTGGCTAATGCTTTTAATATGGTGAATATGTCGACGTTGGTGCTAATGTATCTATTTAGTAAAGGAAAGATGAATAATGCATAATAAGTGGTATATCCGTTTCCTTATTTCGTGTTCTTTAAATGTAAATTATTAATGTGTCGACCATAAAGCGTCTTCATACTAAGTCGTTTCTGCACTAGTCTGCTTGTTCCTGCATGTGTTGATTACTGCCTCATTTTTCTGAGTTGGCTTTTAGCTGCTAGCGTTCAAAACTTGATTTGCTTCAAAATAACAAAGTATCTGAATGTTTGAAAAGGACACTTTGTACTCTTGAAACTTGACTGTAAAATATATCGAATTAACGATGTTAGAAGGGTAGCTGTTTATCGCGCGTAGTCAAGTTTTTGGCTTTACGTGTCTCCAGTAAAATTGAACGTTAAACCTTTTCTCTTGACTCGTTTGTCATCCTGTTTGTAACTCAAGTTACTTCTGAGCAAAGTACATACCTACAATCGTTCACAAAAATTGTGAGACTACATTAATTTTTCGCCCCTTCCCCCTACAAAGCAATGTTGTTGTGCGAATTGAAGAGGAAGATGATTTCAAAACAACATTGCTTTGTACGGGGGAAGGGCATGAAAATTATTGTCCTTATATTGAAATATAGAAGGGTTTTCTAAACAATCAGCCAAAAATTGTCGGTGGGAAGGAGTCTTGTGAACGATTGTAGATAATCAGACGTTTCCTGCATCCTTCTAAAGACACTTCATCATAATGACAGACAAGCATTTCAGAAAACTCTTCATCGCTGAACCAGTTACAGCAATCCTTCTCCCCTGGGATGCATGTGCACCCTAGGGGAGAATCAGAAGGGTCGAGGGGTGAATGAAAGGTAAAGGGGGCATTGGGGTTGAATGAGAGCTAACGGGGAATTTTGAGGAGTAGAAAGCCGCCCTTATGGGTGGTGTCTAAAAAGGGTCACCCATAAAAAGATTCTATAGCGATTTGAGGACGATGTATCCCGTCTTAGGCGGCTCTTTCTAAAGTATAGAATAAGAGTGCATAAAAAATCTGAGGTCCAAAATGTGGAGCTTTTTATTCACACACCGGTACACAAACGGTTGTAGTGAAGCGATCTTGGTCTGAAAAACATATTTCCATTTATAGCACTGCTTGTCTCGAAATCCTGGGTCCTCGTGTTAAGACTTTCTTTTTGTCAATCATCTACAAATTTCCTCCTAAAACTTCATCTATTCTTTCGAAATATCGCATAGTTGGCCGCTCACCTAGAAATCTTATACCACAACACTTACAACCCCGGCTGCAAGCCAGTAGGTTTTTTGAGAAGTTAAGACCAGGCGAATCACACTAAGGAAATCATCATGGCATCAGTGCCTATCGTATCTTGTCGAACATGCTTTCAGTGCAGTGACGGACATTTTTATCCAGAAAACGTGGTAGTATGGAAATCATTGATAATGGGGATTTACATTGACTCACACAGCTAATTTCCAATATTCAGGCAGCTTAAGGTACCAGGCATTGTTTGTGAATATACATTGTGTTTGAAAATACGCATTGACTGAATACTTAATATTCTCTGTTCTTCATAAATAAACTTATGTTTTTGCTAAAAGTCCTGGTCCCTCAAAAACAAATGTGCTCTTGGGTACCTAATTGTCGGTCAGTCTCAACTAATTAATTTTGAGAATTTTCTATCTCCTGCTCTTATTTGAAACAACCCACTTCTTAAATTTTGGATTTCTATTGCGGACAATTTCTTCATTTTTCCTCTCCATATCAACAATATGATACCGATACTGTGTAGCTTTATTTAATCCGCTCGTTAATCAATCATGTAAAAAATTATGAGACTTCAATGCTTGTTCCAGCTCCACGCTAATTCAATAGTGAAAGAATTTCGATCCTCGCCTACTCCAACCACCCCGATAATTAACTTTTTAGAACCTTTCCATCATCCCCTCCTTTTTCACCCCCTTCCCCTCCGGCAGTTAGGTATCCAAGAGTAAATTTTAACGTTCAAATCGCACTTTTTGTTCCAAATTTGCCTGTGGGTGTGAACAAAATACCAGTAGTATGGCAAGGAAGGGATGGAAACGAAGGTCAAGAAGCATTGAGCTATAAGAAAACAATGAAAAATTGACCTCATACCCCAGGTATGGTTTTCGCGAAACTGTATCAACCCTGTCTGAACTAGTTAGAGTGCTCCCCGCTTGCATACTACTTTGCCATTCCAGAACAGTAATAGCCCTTGTGTCCCATGATTAAGGCCTGGTAGGATGGAGAATATTCCTTTGGATGAGTTAGAAGCACTTCAGTACGCGCGAGGTTCTCTAAGCAGCCAGAGACACTTTTCGAACGGCAACGAAATCCGCTACTACAGATACATCTTTAACGGTTCAAGATTATCTTTGGAGTGTTAAACGTTTACCGAAGCAGCAACAGTTGTTCTCTCTTTATTAGTACTGCCCATAACGACAAATGGGATGATCAGAATTTTCTCCCTTCATTCTTACTTCCCCTCATTATAGTTCATGACAATAAGGCACAATTCCATTCATTCATTCCCCTAGTTACAACACTCTCTCTATGGGGTGACGCCTGTCACGCCTTACCTGTATGAATTATATTTTTGTGAATTTCGTTTCTGTGACCTTGAAAGCAAACCAGTACGCGTCATTAGCAAAATCCTCACAAGAATTACAAGTGCTAAGAATCATTCAAATTATTAACAAGTTCACCTTTCCAAGCACGCTTTACAAATGTATACAATAACTAGTAAAAAGAACAACTCCGTTGGTTTTCCATTGGATTACAAATTTATCAGTTGCATAGAAGCGAGGGTCAGTTTGCAGACCCGGAAGATTGGTCCTAAATAAGCATTTCAGAGGCTATTCTGTTCCTTGTTTAACAGAAGAGTGCAGCATTTGCTGCAAGAACCCAAAATACCTTGAACAAATTCTTATGCTCGAAGTGCATTTTTTAAAAAAAGATTAAAGAAAGCCGGCCACGAAGTAGCCATCTCCAAACCTCAGCACTTTACGTCCCATTGCTAAACGACGACTATCCTTAAACGATTTCTATCACTTGAAGAAAAATAAGTTATATCTTAGCAAATGAAGACCTGTCAATCATCAATTATATCAACCTTCATTTGCGTCAACAAGTTAAATAACATATCACAGTACTGTGATTCCCTTGATTCGATTTTCGAAACGGTGCAGGATAAGTAGCTCCCATGAATCAATCATACATTATATTGAGACGATACGAATTGCAGAATAGATTGTTTCGAACAAAGACGTTGTAACCAGTCAGAGCAGTAAGTGATCAATAGTCACGCGCACTAGGCTCGAGTGACGCCATAACTTTATAGAAAAACACTTACTGCGTGATGCATAAGAAACATTTTAAAGACGATATCTCAAAGACGCAGTTACTTCGTCACCAAACAGTGACCAAAAATCGTATCAGCCTTAAAATATGTCAAAGAAATGTGCTACATTTAATATAACCACTGGCATTTCATCCAATAACTTAAGGAGCAAAAAATAAAACAGGCTGGTAGCCACAACGAACAGATGCTAGAGAGTTAAAGTTGCCTCACCTGATAGTATTAGTTATAGACGCATAGGTCATTACTCCCAACACAGACAAATCATTCGGGGTACACCTGTCGAAACAGTGACGTACATGTCAAGTGTACGCACATATCTAACACCTTTATTTTGTTAATAAAATTTAATAGTTGTGCCATGCTTGAAGCGGGCATACACTTTAATTCATCATAATGGTGTGTTATCGTTCCTGTTTGAGAGAGGGAAGGGGCACTGCAAAGTCATGTCATGTTCGCCAACCACTCCTGCGGTTAAAAGCTTTGTCTTAGAAAAACCGATCATATAGATAGTAAAGAACTACATTTACATTAACTGGTATAACTTCAGACACAGTTTACAGTGTGCAGATGGACAAACGACCATTCAACAGCGTGCTCTACTCGCTGACTTGATTAACTGATGGATTGTGTTATACTATGACATAGCACTTAGCGTCAATTGCTAAGCTGTTTTCGAAAATTTAAACCTGTCATAGACAATCACATGCAAATTTTAACTGGCTTGGTGTATTCACAACCCACTTGCAAACGCTAATTTAAGGATGAGGCACTAAGCGCAGTCTTAAAGCTAAAACTGGACCTGCGCAGTGACAAGCTAAGCGACAGGAAATCTTGTGACAATGTTTCAATGAGACAAATTATCCAGGGAGAACACAAATTGCAAATATGACCAGGAATTCCATTAGCGTACAATAAAAGAGGCAACAGGCTTGCTTTTCTGTTTTCTGAGGAAGAAACACGATTCCACAAGATACACTACGCTACCAACAGAAAAGCGAAAAGCACACTAGTAATTCAAAATCACAAAAATAATAAAATGGCAGGGACTTTAGTTTAGTAAACCAATATTCAAAACAGAAGTAACGTGTTCTCAACAAGACTTGTGGTATGACTCAGCTACCTAACTACTGACTGAACTCAGCAATATTTAAGTGACAAGATGTCTAACCTTATAAGTTTGGAATTTATAGTTGCGGAGAGTGGCTGACAAACCTTAGATGTGCACGATCGACCTACGGTGAGGACAACAAAACCGGTTACGAGTCAAGATAAAACAAAACAGACGTGATGGTACCTCACTATGGTATCATTAAAAGAGCTATATCCTACAACGAATAATTATAAGAAGCCCTTGATCACCAAAAGACCCACAATGTTCCAGAAATAAGGTTTGAGACTAGTACAAAGTGATTAAGACAGACTGACAAACTGAAGACCACTTGAAAAAACTTCTCTATTGGGTTTTGTCTTCCTCACAATCATTAGTTTCGACTGGAATCTTCGTTAGGCTTTCATCTACAATTTCCGGATTAGAAGAGGCAGTTGGTACTTCCATCTCTGTCTCGGTTGTTGATTCTTCCATGTTCTCTGTCTCTGGCACTTCTTTGTCCTCCTCGGCACCACCATTATCATGGACAGACTCTGTAGACACCTCTAAAGGGCTTGGGCTGCTACTCACGGAGGAACCTGCATCGCTACCAGCGTCCGAGACGGGAGTTACTCTTTGATACTATCACAAATGTAGCAAATGCGAAATGATAAAACGACATGAAAGTATATACAATGATCTGCACTGAAGATTCCCAACAAATTATAAAGATTTCCAATGAGAATTATGTATAAAAAAGATACTAAAACAATCCTTCCTTTCCCAACGCAAATGCTAAATGTGTACAAGGCAAAGATATCAGTGCCCTTAAGTGGCAACAGACAATCCAAAAAGAAGTAAACAACATCCTAGAAGTTTAAATTTTAAGAACAAGACATTCTACTGACAAATACGTTGGAAAATTTGTGCAGATAACGTACATTGTAAATTACTAAACAGTACAAAAAGTCATACTTTTTGAACGGTGTCTTCCATCTGCTTTTTGAGAGCTTTCCTCTCTCCTTGCAAAGCTCGACATAATTTCTCCAACTTTTCCAGCTTTGATTTCAATGTACCAATTTCATTATCTTTCACTGAACGCTGCAAAAACAAGTAAAATCTTACACTAAAAATGTTGACCTTATGATTTTCTGGACGATAGACGTTTACAGAGTCTACTTCTGGTGACAAGAGTCAACAGCATAAATACAAGATTATTTCTGGCAACAACTTCAATGGCCTACGAGTCAGTAACTATCTTAATGTCTCTAATTGTTTTGCTCACTATTACCCAAATCACATATCTGGGCTGGAGACGAACCTCATTACCAGCCTTCAGTCAAGTCGTCAGACATAGTCTGGTTTTCTTAAGAGTTTACACATAATAATGCTGAATCCTTTTTCTTGTGTCCATCCATACACAGTATAAATTCATATACTTAACACTGTAAGAATATTACAGCAGAAACCTAAATATCAAAGACAGCTGTATGGCTTTGTGTTTACAAAAAAAACCCAAAAGGCCCACGAAGACAAAAACAAAGACATACCTCATCAACCATTTGCAGCAAAGACCTATTTGTATTCTCCCATCGAGTCTTCCACATACTCGATTCTTTTTCCAGTTTTTTTATTGTCTTGGTCATCTAATTTTGGGAAAGAGTCGGGATGTTGAGAACTCATATCCAAGAGACGATCAATGAAGATGTGATTTCGAAATACCCATTAATGCTCACCGTGTTATTTTCAATTTCATCTTCTAAATTTACATTAGGCAACATTATTACCTCCAAATCCATGATACATTTATTTCTAGCTGCTTTTAACTTGTCCTTGTATTACCCTCTGCAAGTCACAATGTACCTCACTTAAGTAAAAGCCAGATGTGAAATTCGCCTATGCTAAGAAGCGGAAATAACAATTTTCTATCAGCTAATTGAAGGATTTTCCTTCAGCAGTCTAAATATATCTTCCAAAGTGATACGTAGCTTTGCACAATAAACTGAGGGACGAAGTATTGTGCAACTAACAACCCTGAGGAAACCATCACCAACCTTACAGCTGACAGGAATTAATGATAACCCATCATACAAGATGCCAGACGTTCTGCTAAAGAGCTTACAGTCTGGTAATTACAATACTGTGAATGGTAGCATCATAGCGGCCTGTCTTAAGTTGAATATGAAAAGGCATGGACATTTCACTGCTCACTTCCCTTGCAAGCCTTGATAATTACATATAACAGAGAAAGTCAAAAGAGTTATACAAAAGTAGTAGTTCAAATACCCCCTCTACATCACGTCCAATACCTGGAAGGCTTGATATCTGAAAGATAAATAGAACATTCAACAACGATTGAAAACTACACCAAAAACATCACTTTAACAGTAGTTACCTTTTCCATCTCCTTCTTAAAGGTGGCAAAAACTTCATTACTGTTTGTTAATGTCGTCTGAAATTCCTCAAACTTTTCCGTATACAGGGCCAACTGTTAAAACAAATTAACCCAAATATAAAATTATCAGTGTTCGTGCAATGAGACCACTCCACTACAACCAAAGATTAAGACTTTTCAGACCAGAGGTAACAATAGATAGGCTGATAACCTTTAGACACACCATATTTTCATAAGATTTTTCCAAATTTGAACAAATTTTTAAAATAAGAACAAACGAAAAATAACATGCAGTATGAATTTAATGAGAAAATTTTAAAAAGATAACATTGATATCGTGGTGAAATGCTTGTGTAAGGCATTCCGTGTTATGGCGAGGCTATACTTTCCAAATTTCCAAGATTTTATTTACACTAGCTGTGTACATTGAAGCCAAGAACTCTCAATCTCAAATGAAAGACCATCATATCCTTTAAAAATTTAAGCATTACAACCCTCCAGATGGGAAAAGTCTAGTTATAACACCTGTCATTAGCCCAAAATTTTATGACTGCTATACAAAACTGTGTATAAAATAACAATATAAGCTGGTCTGGATCCACTCTGACTGAGCATTCACCGTAACTTATCCACATGTAGAAATGTTACACGGTGAGCGACAGTAGTCCCAACTTTGTATTCCAAAGTCTTTTAAGACGTGTAATTATTGAAGGGATGACAATTGAAGCCTTTAAAAACAAACAAAATGAGTTTTATCTTTGGTCGTAGTTTAGAAGTTAACTTGCATCAGAGATAAGCCTATAAACATTGCACTTAGCTGCTTTCTTAGTACTTAACTGCTACTTAAAAGTAGCTCGGGTAACTGCTCTTCCAGGTCTACTTACATTGAACAGTCATAAACTATGTTAAAAGTCATTACATGTCAGTGTATACCAAAATAGTCGCAGTTTAAAAAACATGGGCCGAGATAGTTGCGTCTAAGATAACATCCATTGACATACTATACCTGTTTAAATATACTAGTGATATATTCAAAAGGGGTAGGTATGCGACTAAGGGCCAAGTTCCCTTAGTACTAGAAACCGTCAGTGTCGACTACTGTTTCTATACAAGAGAAACACTTACCTGACCCTTTAATTCGGCGACCTGCTTCACCAAACCGTCTGATTTTTTCTTTTGTTCCAGAGATTCTTGCAAAAGCTTGTGTGAGGAAACAAAAAAATGGTTGAAAGCAAGATGTAAAATAAAATTGTTCTCCGGCCTAGTAAATGGTCTCCCGACACAGCTCGAGAAAAATTCTCAATTGGAGTCTCATATTTCTTCTCAACTTCTCATATTTAAGGTCGCACCTAGTTTGAGGTAGTATGAAGATGAGGCCACAATACAGCTTTCTTTTTGTGGTACAAAACTTGAAAATCGCCTTGAAAATTTGCGACATTGCGCTAAAATCATACTTGAAAGCTTTTTTCGTCTGACACTCCTCAGAGTATGAAACAGTTTTCTTCTTTCTTGAATAGGACAGTACTTGCAACGAGATAAGGAACTAAATACGAAGTAACAATATGTGGTCAACAAAGATTGCTAGGAAACAAGGGTTCAGTTCAAAATATTGATGTCTTTGTTATTATCAATTGCTTCATTAAAGATTATGTAAGGAGGGCAAGCCTACAAATGAAGTAACTTAGAATATAGTGGCAGAAATAGAATAGTTCTTCCAACCAGTGCTTTGCATATACCAGTCAACAGAATGCCCAAATATTTAGAAATATCTAGCTCCTAGTGAAAAATGCTGATTACAAACTTATGTATATACCAGCAAAAATATTACTTTTGCTGCCGTCCAGATCTGTAATTCTGTTTTGTAATGCATTAAACCAATCTACTTAAAGATACAAGATCTATAACTACGCAAAAAGACTGTTTATTCTCTTATAATTCATTTAAAATGACAATGCTATGGATAAAATGCAATAATCTCATGGTTTTTAAAAAACAAATCTCATATAGTGTATTTTTCACTTACACCAATGCAACAGCTATGGTGCAAGGTTAATAACCAGCACAGCAGGACTGTACTTCTAAGAACTATCGTAAACAATATTCCATATTGCCAAAACATATATATTAAAAGATTTTCCTTTCATTAATTAAGCAAGTACCGTCTGTCTCTCTTTCATTCCTTTTTCCCGCTCTTCTTGAAGTAGTAAGGTCTGTTGTTGTAATTTTGCTTCACACAATTGTAATTCCAACTGTTTGGCCTTCAAGACTTTTTCTATATGCTGAAAAGTAATAAAATAGTTGGATTACAGTTGACAGCCCCATACCATGACAATGAATGTGTTATGTGTGAAGTACAAAATTCATGTTAACCCTGATCATCTAATGACCAAATTGGTGTTTACAGTCTTTCACTGCTTTGGTACTACCATAGGACAAAACGTTCCACTGCAAGAAAGGCATGCCCCGCAGAAACAAGTTGCAACGGAAATGTCTGTACTTAATGATTTGGTATGATTTCTAATAACCAAAACAATCAATCTAAACAACTTTGTAAACACTACATAACTGGTTTTCATTAAGAAGAAAAATGACCTGCAAAGATGCATTTAAAAACATGTAAGTAAATAAATAAATAAATAAGTAAATAAACAAACAAATAAATAAATAAGTAAATAAACAAACAAATAAATAAATAAGTAAATAAACAAATGAATAATCGACGAGTGAACACATACATGAATAAATGAAAAAATAAACAGTCTATCCAAAATCATGAGCAGTCTACCAGCATGGATTGCTTGCACTGATCAGTTATCAAACTCGCCATAGTCTCTAACATAGGGCACTACTCTAAAATTGTGATGTATCCTTAAGACTTTCTTCCATCATACAATCACTTTTTATAAGAAGTAGAAAATTTTAATTGAGGCTTGCTGTTCTTAAAGTTTTTTTCCATTTTGGAGCTAAAATGTTTTCAAAATGCTAATTTGTGTGATTGATTATCAATAAACAATACTAGAATGTCACCAAACAAAGAAGCCAGCCTAGGAAAAACAATACATAGGTGGTGATTCAGTAACAGAAGAAAGGTACCCCAATAAAATCATAGATACAAATTACTCTGGGCACTAAAATCTCCAAATTTTGGAAAAACCATGATTGAAAGAGAAATACTACATTACCTGTTCTCGTACTTCATATTGTTCCACTAAACCCTTTAGCTTCTGAGCTAAACTGAAAATTGAAGACAGCAATAAGACTAAAGTATTAAATGAATTTCTTGTCATAACATGTAGGGAAAGAAATTTTCTAGAATCCAGATACTTAGGGTCTGAATAATACATGGTAAAAAATCTATAAATACCTTAAGATGTGTATGAGTATCTAAAGCAAATGTCACTGCCTTGGTTGTGGTGCAATTATAAGACGAAAAAGGCACGTGATTTAAACTAACAGCTAAACACTATCTTAACAAATGTAAATTTCAAAACATACGTGGGATCCAAACACCTTCATTTTTATGCCCAGAAATTTTTGTGTGCACTGTGCTGACACTACTAAAATACACAAACAGTCAATTACATTATGCACTATGTTAGGTAATATTACATTGGCTAATCCTTAGCTTTGCAAGGATATGGATAGGAATAAGGACCTATTGGTGCATTGCAAATGGCAAATCAACCACTTATTGCTTTGGGTGGTGGCCAAATTGAACAACTTAAGTTTACAAAAGATCATCAAAAAAAATTATAACAAGGTCTGTGGCAAATGTAAAAACATTCCTCCCAGTTCTAGAAACTTACTCAGAATTGTCCTGTTTTAGTTGTTGGTTTCTCTTATGATTTTCTGCCATCTGAGTTGTAATATCATTAATTGTGGATTGAAATTTTTGTGAGAGCTCTTTTCTCTTCCGATCCTCCTCATCTGCTCTCTTCAATGTCTCCTCCTGACATAAAAACATCATTTTTTAATAAACACTAAAAAGTATCAGAATATGAATCTTCCAGACATAAAATGTAACCTTGTCTATTTAACCTATTTAACTTATTTATTTTAGTGATCAACCAGGGCCCTGACCCCGACCTTAACATTGACCCCAACAAACTTGCATCCAGTTGGGGAACTCGGTCCAAATTGGAAATGGAAGATGGTGTCCTCCTCAGGGCAGAAAGCTGCAAAACTGGAAGTTGGTGATTTGACTTATCATCAGTTGCCATTTGAAAAGGTTGTACGTCATGCAGAATATAAACAGAGTTAGGATCTGAGAAATAATAAAATTGATTTTCTTTAGTGCTTCTGGATGAACAACCCCTCCCCTGCTGTTATGTAGAGATTTACATCCATGTTCATCAAAATGTTGCTTTCATAATGCATAACACCTAACATTTTAGTTTCGTATGCTTTAAACACCTACCCCCAGCCCTAACTTCAAAGACCTACTGTCTCAAATCCCAACAAAAAATTGTACCCTGGTTGATCATTACTCAGGGAGACATCAGGAATGCTAAAGTGATAAAAGCTGCAAAGAAAGTGTTTGATTTAATCTAATGTACAATTATCTCATACCATATGATTCAGTATCATTATTGACAAACCATGATTGCCTTGCAACACTTTGACTCTTATAGACTCAAATTTTTGTCTTTCAAGTCTAATTTTGCAAGTTCTAATTGCAGTCCATTGATAATTAAGAATGGCACATTCTGCAATGTTTCCCTTTTCATTCCTTGGCATGCAATTGACCTTGTTAATTGGACTTAGTGGACAGAACAATTTTGCTTTGTAGAATAGTGAGATTTTTGCAGTTCTAATTATTTTATCCCTTGACCACAACATATTTCAAAAAACCTGAAATTTAGTAATCAAATGTTCGGATGCCTACTGAAATGTTCCACTTTTCAATCACTTCATTTCTAAAGTCTCTGATAACATGAGGGTTATCTGGATACAATTTTTAATGCAACTTAACCTTCTATCCAACTTTTTTACATGAATCACTGTTAAATATGTGTAATGACCACATCTTGCAGAGAGCTACATATGTAAAGACAAGACAGACAAAGTTTCTACTTTGCTCCTCATCAAACTTGTCATTAGATGGGAAAAGTCAAACAACTATTTCCAGGAATATAGTGATGAATTCTATCATATATGACTTTGACCAAGAACCTCATGTTTATGAGTCGGATGATTTACCAACTTGGTCATTACTACCTACTTATATGTTTCAAGAATACCAGATGACGTTTTTTGTCTATACAATAAAACATTCTAACAAAAAAAAGAACACTAATCATTCTTTACCTGAAACATCTTAACACTAAAAATTTGTCCGAAGATTCTATGCAAAAATTGGGGGGAGGGGGTCTGGGACCCTCATTCCAGCAGTGCTGGCTCCTATGGCAACCCTAGCCATCAGCTCTGTCTGGCTAAAAGCCTGTGACATGACACATCAGTAATAATGGTGGGATCCTTCTCCCAACAGCTTTAAAGAGCAGTACCAACCTGCAAGCATTTCCTCGATGTGGTTGCTATAAAACAGCAGTTGTTGAGTCATACGATGTAATTGGTCTTTACCTTATTCAAAGCTCGAATCTTGCCATTAGCCATCAATCAAGGTCCACAAGACAGAAAACTCAGAGGAGACCAAAGGATACTGGCAACAATTGACCTTTCCTTTAAATTTTGGCAACTTTGGGGATCAAGGCACATGGCTGTAAATGGACACAATGCTGGGAACTTGCTGTCTTCACAATAACAACAACAACATGCAAAATATATAGACCACAAAAAGCACAAAAACACTAGCGACTAGTGTGGACACTTCTATACAAAATAACAAAATGAAAATCAAAAACATGTTACACAGTAACATACTTTTATTTCCTTATTATGTTTTTGTAGTTCTCTACATAAGCTTTCCAGCTTGGTTTTCACTGAATTTACTTTGTTGTAATCTGAATGAATTATCTCTTTTTCTTTGCAAACCTACACAAAGCAAACAATAGTATTAGACATACAAGAATGCTCCAAAATACAAGGAGACATAAAACAGAAAAATCATAAAGCAAGT
>JANTCA010039383.1:0-19913 GCA_024741275.1 Chironex yamaguchii
GTCGGCTCCCACTTAGTGCAGCTATTGTGGTAATGCTCCACTCTTGATGAATATATATATATATATATATATATATAGTAAACTTAAACTTACTATATATATATACTATATATATATTTTTGTCAAGAGTGGGCATACATAGCACACAGCGTGGCAATTTTCATATATCCTAATTAAGTTAGTACAACTCTTTGCATATTGTACACATTAGACAGAGCTTCGAATACTCAACACCAGTTCTCTCAGGGAGGCCCCGATTCCGCTTTTCTTTGTTCGACTTTCACTCATTCTCAAACATATCTTGCAAGTCTGCGGTACTCCCCCTTTTTCAATTTGTGAGTTACAGTTGCTTGCTTGTTCCCTGTAGAAGTTCCTCATTTTTAACCCTGTTTCTGTGTATGCAATTTTCAGGGTCTTTCTCGGCTTTTAGGAATAGCGTGAAACTTTTACAATCCTTGCTTTACTTTATGCGTTCCATGTATAGATGACTACCAGTATACCATCCAGGTAAACCGTCATCAGGTAGGTCTTTTTTCAGAATATTCTGAAAGTAGCCAAGTACCAGCTTATGACAATTATCGGTTAACAGTGTGGTAAAGGAGTAGTACGAAAGGTTTTGCAATCTTGTTGAGCTTTTATTGATGGATTGAGGTAACAAGAGTATCCTTCAGGAATTAAGGAAAAATTTATGCTGCTTGATTACACGACGTTTCCTAGTAGACGTGAGGACCAAACGGAGTGCAGACGTCGGGAGTGACCATCATCTAGTAATTTCACTCATCAAGATGAAACTGACAAAGACTCCATCCAGAGGAGGCAGCAGCACAAGAAGAAAAGAGGCGAGTCTTCAAAATCACCAAGCGTATGTGTGGCATGTTCAGGGGAAGCAATGGGGGGCCAATCAAGGACAAACAGGGAAAACGTCTGACAACAGAGAAGCGACAAGAAGAGAGATGGGCAGCGTACTTCCAGACAGTCCTCAACCGACTGCTACCGAATGAGGAAGCTGTCATCCCAAAGGCCAAGCAAGATCTAGAGATTTATGCTGAGCTGTTTAAGGCAGACCCTGATATAGCAGTGGACGTCTTGCTACCACTCTACACAGCTGTATTGGAGGGGGAGAAGGTACCTGATGACTTTACCAAAGCAGTGATCATCAAGATTCCCAAGAAAAGGAACGTACAGGACTGCAACAACTGGAGAGGGATCACTCTACTGTCGGTGCCAAGCAAAATACTGGCCAAGCTCATCATCAGAAGAATGTCAGACACCATGGACGAGTCACTTCAAAGGAACAAGTGGGATTTAGAAAGCAATGGGGGTGCACAGATCAGATCTTTGCTGTGTGGAAGATCATTGAGCAATGTACAGAATGGCAACGACAGGTGTATGTGAACTTTGTTGACTTTGAAAAGGCGTTTGACAGTATTCACAGAGAAAGCCTTTGGAGCATTCTTCGAAACTATGGCATCCTATAGAAACTGGTGCACTTGATAAAGAGCTTCTACGACAACTTCAAATGCTCTGTAGGCCATAGAGATACCTTTGAAGTCAAGACGGGTGTAAGGCAAGGATGCATGATGTCAGCAGTTCTCTTCAACTTTGCCAATGATAGGGTGATGCAGAGGACGACAGAGGACACCTCTAGAGGTATAACATGGAGTCTCTTCTCAACCCTAGATGACCTTGACTTTCCCAATGACCTGGTGCTACTGTCTCACACACACCAACTCATCCAGGACAAGAGAAGAAGACTTCAGACCTTTGGGCAGCAGGTGGGGCTCCTAATCAGCACCAAGAAAACAGAGACCATGATACTGAATGTCAACAACCCAGCCCCTGTCAAAGTGAATGGGGCAGATCTACGCCAGGCAGACAAATTTACATACTTAGGCGGCATCATCAAACCCGAGGGCGACACAAAGGAGGACATCCACAGCAGACTGAGCAAGGCCAGGAGCGTATTCAAAGAGATGAACAACATCTGGAGATCCACACAGTATAGTACGAACACCAAGCAGAGACTGTACCAGCGCTGTGTTCTGTCTACGTGCCTGTATGGGTCTGAATGTTGCAGGATGACAGAGGTGGAACTCGCCAAACTTTGATTTTTCCACACCACCTGTCTGTGAAGAATCCTCCACATCTTTTGGCCAGAGAAGATCTCCAATGAAAACCTGCTATGGAGATGCTATCAAGAGGATAGGACATGTGTTGAGAAAAGACCAATAGTCAATCACAAGAACAGCACTGCATTGGACCCCAGATGGAAACAGGAAGAGAGGAAAACAGGAAGAGTGACATGGAGGAGGACAGTGAAGAATGAGATGAAAACAATGAGACACTCTTGGGGTTCATTGGCTAGGTTGGCTCTGGACAGCCAGAGGTGGAGGGGATTGTTGTTGCCCTACACACCACTGGGTGAAATGGATAATGACGATGATGATGATGACTTGATTACAGTTTAGACAAGTTAGTTGTGACAAGGTATACCCGTATCATTAAAATACAGTCCCCTGGTTTTCAATAGTTTGGTGTTTCTGGGAATTAGATGCAACATTCCTCATAATTTGTATTTGTCACATTTTTGACCGCAGGCCACTGGTAGGTTGTCTTGCAAGACCTTTTAGACATAAACCTAACCCCAGCTCCATTACTAAATTTAAGGCTTACTTGATGACTGTTGAGTTGCAAAGTCTGGTGTACTTATAAAGCATTTGTATTGCCCCTGTCTGATTTGTTGATACTTTGTGGAATGAATCGAATTTAGTGCATACGTTTGAGCCATTGGTAGTCTCTTTCCGTATGACGCAGTGCAGTCGTCTTCATTCCTTTAGAAATTTCTTTTCTTCCTCTATTTAAATAGGTCAGGCAAAAGGTAGTTTCGTGTGATAGCTTAACTTATTCTTACAGTATATGTTTGCCGTTGGAAAAAGCACACAAACTCCACAAGCATAGCTTGATCCATCTTTGATTGACAAAAACGTTTAGGTCAGCATATCCGGTTTAAATATCGATTCCAGATTGTGGATTATTTTGCTGGCTTTTTGTTTATAGTGCTCCAAAATTTGAACAATTTGCACACAAGTTGCACACAGTTTGCGATGAAAGTTTGCTATAAGAAATGCTTTTGAGCGTTAAGTAATTAATGTTCTTACGTTATGCCTACTGACTCTGATTGTCAGCAGTTTGTATATCACAGACGTCTGTCTCGTCAGGAATACCTTCACTTTCTCGTTTTCTGGAACGAACGTGCTTTTAAGTATGTCAAAATCATACTTGGTTTTTCATCGACAGACAATGTGACTAATCGAAAACAGTGAAGTTTGATGTACAGTAGCTAGTCTCAATTTACTGGTCATCACTATGATTGACTAGGATCATAACAGATTCCACCTGGTCATCATAACGTTGCAGCTGTTTTGTCAAAGATTTTAGCTGTTTTGGATAATTTTTTCAATTGCGTTGTTGATTGAAATCAACTCTTTTGACAGCGTCCTCGACCCTCTTTGCGTTTCTCGATGAGAAAGAGATCGCCGATTTATGATATCATTATAAAAGAGGAAAAGGGGCATTTGGATCTTGATATTTGATCATGTAGAATTGAGAAGAGAAAGGGGAGCTTTCAAGTCAGTTTTAAGAATAAATATTAGAACCAGGCCGATAATTTTCAAAGAAAGAGAGTTGGCTTTAGCTAATAATCTATTATTCTAACGTATAGTAAAAAACAATTGACATCTTCAGAGAAATTTAGACGAGACATCATTACACTATTATATTCGCAAGTTTTATTTTTCTCGTTAAATATGCTTTTTCTACCACGTTTCAACAGCATAGTGAATCAGTAAAACCTCTTCAGTTACTTACAACGTATCAGTTTGAGTTAACATGGCCAACCACTATAATGGCATAATAGTCCCTTTGACTGTTTTTCGTACGCTTACATTGCTTTCGACAAGTCCCACTTCTCATGCACTTGACAGAAACATTAAACTCGGCTAGTGAAGAAAGCAACTTGTGACTTTTGCTGTGGAACAAGGATTATTGGAAATAATATAGAGCAGTGAGGCAAAGTTTGAGTCGGGATAGGAATTTCTTTCATAGCATTCCTGGACTCTGATACTATGTCACCTTGACAGCTATTTAAAGCTCCATAGGATTAATAACAGCATAACTTTCGTATTTTCGATGTAGGTAGTCTTAAGCATCTATCTGAACACATTCGTTTTAAGTAGCCTTAAGATTCATGGATAGCCATTCCATCAAAAAGACGAGGTGTCCAGTACTTAGATAAGATAACAGTGTCACTATAACTCTATTATCCCTGTTTTTAAATTACAATACCATATGCAATTCAACTCAATCACTACTCATAGGTTAAAGAGGGAGGCGTCAACCCCAAGGTAAAGGCAAACTATGCAGTGTAAAAGTAGATTTATCATTTATACTTCGTTCAGTGTTGCTGGCATTGGAATTTAAGTTTTCTTTCATTTTACTCAAACGCTGAACATTGACTGCTATTCATATCAATGGCTATTTTTTGATTCTGTGAAGATTTGGTTCTTGTATTATTAATTTCTGCAGGCATGCAATCAGCCTATCACCAACAACGAAACCTCGACACGGTATTTATAAACAGTTTTAATTCCCCATTTTTCTTTTTTTGATATTTTCGAATTTCAATTCTAACTGATTTATCAATCATGAGTTAATGGTTTAAGAGTTGTCATAAAAATTTCTTTTATTAAAGTATGAAATGTTCAACTTTTTCAAAATGTAGGATTTTCAAACCGACTTCTCACTTCCATGACATTTAATGAAGTCGAGGCTATGATAA
Source organism: Chironex yamaguchii (assembly GCA_024741275.1). Taxonomy (NCBI): domain Eukaryota; kingdom Metazoa; phylum Cnidaria; class Cubozoa; order Chirodropida; family Chirodropidae; genus Chironex; species Chironex yamaguchii. The sequence goes on from JANTCA010039383.1 coordinate 4,838, forward strand.
AGTCACGCAAAAGTGCTTAAGCTAATTTAACAATCATTTTTTAACGCCTACTTTCCTTTATCACAGAGTAGGATGCGCTTAAATTGCGAGGGTGACAGCATTAATCAGAATTCAATTTTTCCATCACTTCTATTGTTTCTAAAATCTTGCGAAAGAAAGCACCGTCACAGGATATCGAATTCCATGAGGTTTCTGGCAAAATGAAACCAATTATACAACAATACGGGGCATTCCAGCTAAATGGTCTTGAATTGGTAAGAAAATCGCGCATAAAGAAACCCACAGAGTAGAAATACTGTGCTGCGTTAATCACCTTGCACATTGCCACGGTCAGCAGCTGCCCTTTACGACTGAAGCGCGTTTTAAATCTGCGTCAATTTAAACCACTACCTCCATTTGCTTTTCTTAGATATTCAACATCTTAACGCAGATCGATAGCTATTCCATAAGAAAAGTTTTCCTTTGGAAGAGTCTGATAGAACTTACAATCACTTGGTGAGGAGGTACACGTGTCCATTTGTTTGTCTTCATAATACTTACAAAATAGCAGTAACTAAAGCACTTACTCCGACAAGGAACGGTGCATGTTTATTACCTCCGCCAAGGAGGTTATCTTTTACGAGGGTTGGTTTGTTTGTTTGTTGGTTGGGTAATTTGAAAAATGTCTCGAAAAGATGCTAATGTACCGTTCTGAAATTTTTACCTGACTTTGGTAGCTGGATCGGCTCCAGCAGTTTCCGTTCTGCTGATAATCTGGATGAAACCCAGGATTCTGGATCACTTTGAAATTTTATATAATGATACCTTTATAAAACTGCAGATAGTGAGGGAAGGTAGAACTATGTTACCAGGACGCCAATTACTCCAAGTAATTTGAAGTTTGAGAAACTGGAAACTGACTTGGAAAGAGAAAGGCTCTACGTGTGGTTCTAGGTATGTTTTTGTAACTTTAACAAGACTGTAAAACAAGTTATAAGGACAGACGATGACTATTCCCCGCTCCGTTGTTTTCGAGAGAGACTCCAAAGTGCTTATTTATAACGTAATGGGCTGTCCCTTATTAATAGAAACGTCTATGTCACGACCTTTAAAAACCACTGCGGGCAATGAACTTAAAAAAATTTATATCTTACGTATACTAGTCACAGACTAATGATATTTAACTTTAAAGTCCAAGGTTATTATGCGCCAATCAAATTAATACTTTTTTATGACAGCGTAAACTATACAATCTTGTGGTGAGTAAAATAACAGAAAAAATTTGATCCTTGCAATTTATTAAGGGCAAAGTACACTTAAGTTACATTATACATGTCGCTGCCCTAAACAAGGATTGCAATTCAATGTTTTTAATTATCTCAAAGAAGACTTAATATTTGCTCAATATTTGTTGGGATATGATCTGTGTTGTGTATTTTCTAACGAAATTTAAGTCAAAGTTCCATCCCACATTATTTTGATGTATAGGGCGGCTCTCGTCTCCCTTAGCCTCTTAGCCTATGGGCCACACAGCTGTGCACGTAAATGCCAACGTAGGAGTTGGATCACTGATAGCACTGTATGTTTAACTTCCATAATCTCCATGAGTGCTGAATGATAAGCAAGGAAGCATTCTGCACTACTTTAATAGCCTATGGCATGCCCTGGGTTCGGATTCGTACCCATGTGTAAAGCGAGCATTCTACGACTGTGCTATTGCTGCTTATACAAACAGGTATGTCCTCTAATCTCTATTTTGGCATCTCCTGGGTAGATCTAGTTTGTAGATATCCTGCACATAAATGTTCTTAGATCTCGGGCAGAAACAACTCAGCAGAAATGGCGAAGAGAAATATCTGCTTATATGTAGTTGACTGTCAATATTTTGGATACGCTTACAAGCACTGAATTATTGTATCTATAGCTATAAAATTTCTAACTTTCCAATTTCTACAGTCAAACGAATTAGGTAGTTTTAGTTATTCAAGATAAAAAGGCATAAACCTCTATCAACAGAATATGAACCTATACAAACTATGACACATTACGATTCACGTGATATTTTCGGCAATACATTGTTGGTGATCTAAGCAGAAGTTTAACTCTTTAAGCATCTTGACCAATTTAGAACGGAGTTTTATCATGACGTAAACCATACAACTCGTGTCATGATGAAGCTCCTGTCTACATGGTCTTCTACTGAGTCCATAAAGTCAAGTATTTTTAGACTGACCAATTTAGTTGATGACTGAAGATATACCAAAGGCGCTCACTGTCAGCTTACTTTGGCCTTTCTATACGAATTACTCACGTGTTCAGCGTCAGTGTGAAATCAGTGTCTGGCTCGAAATTAAAGAAGAAATCCTTTAAAACCGAGGAGAAATAAGCACATGTCAATTGTCTTACCTATCGCAGAGGGAAGGGTAATTCAGGTATAGCACGTATAGCGAATTTGAGAGTCCAATCCATAAAGTGTAAAAAAGGTTCACAATGGCATGAATTATCACTGCTTATGAAAGTTCTGTGGTATTCTTTTCATTAAAGATTGTTTGTTTGTTTGCTTGTTCATTGTTGGCAACTTTAGGCAAAAGGTCACGATCGGATTATAGCAAATTTTTACCTCAAGTGTATACTGATCCAGGAAAGAATCCTTTTAATTTTGAGAGTAATCCATATAGCCGTCTGGATTCTGGATTATTTTATAATTTGCTAACAACATCTTTGTAAAACCACAATTAGTGAGGAAATCCTCTTGGGAAAACTCAGTTACCACTGCGCCTTTAAGTACAGCCCACTTTTGATAATGAGATCTTGATAAACTGTAGCTAATGAGGAAATCCTCATGGGAAAATCCTGTTACAATGACGCCAACAGCTCATTTGAAGATTCAGGGAACTGAAAGTCCCACCTGATCCTATGGGCTTGGAGGAGGTTTATGTTCTCTGAGTCCTTCTAGTTTACCTTAAGAAGCCCATTGTTCCATATTAAGAACGAGATGCTTTCTTGGCCTGTTTTTCTTTTTCAAAATGGTTCGATACAATTTATTTTTTATCTTCGAGTAATTCTTGTCTGATTAGATACAGTGAATATCTCTGACATATATGATGGAGCTGAATTATCAAAAAATCTAAAAGCTTACAGCGATACACTGTTAAAATCTTTTATTTGTGGACTATCAATTTATAGTTTTGAATTCACGTTTTTCCTACATCTGCTCTGTTATTCAGGCTCAAGCATCATTTAATTCATTTTTCTGGGCAGTTTGGGTTTTCTTACTTAGAATTTTGTTTAGTACTGGGTAACAGAAGGTACAGGTGTAATCAAAATGGGGCTGATTTAGGGTATCTGATGGTGATTTACGTAGAAAAAGATTTAGATAATTTTGTTTTCTGTACAGAAGTCTCATTTTGGCATTTCTTTACTAAGTGCCTTATTGGCTATTGATGCACTTGACAGGTGCATCAATGACATCCTTGTATTGGATGAGGTAGATGGTAAGTATTTTGTCAATAAAGCAATCGTAAATGGAATTAACGTTTTTGTTTAATTGTTCCTCAATTTTATTTACACTGTTGTCACTGAATACAAGACAAGAGTCGTCTGCATATAACAACAATTTGCAGTCAACTGCTTGTGGCTTGTCATTTTATATACAACAGGAAAAAAGGGGACAAAGAATTGAACCTTGCGAGACCCCGGAGGACAATATCCCTGCGATGAAGAGCCTTAACCTATGTTAACAAAGAATGTGCGGTTAGTGAGACATGACCTTAACCAAGAAATGACACAGTCATTATAACAGAGGTGTTTCGTTTTTTCAAAGAAGATATTATGACCAATGGTGTCAAATGCTTTTTGCAGATCGATTACAGTTATACCAGTCACCATATTAGTTTCAAATCCTTAAATGATTTGGTCACTTAAGCATGCTAAACACGTACGTGTTGAGTGGTAAGGACAAACGCCAGACTGATATCGAAAATGTAGGTTGTTGGCCTTGTATTTGGTGGTAAACAATCACAATTTTAAATTATCTTAGATATGTGGGGCAAATGTGAGATTTGTCAATAGTTTTTAAGGTTAAGTTAGTTACCTCTTTTGTAAAGCGTTTTCAATTTAGCTTTTTTGCAATCATCAAGGAAGCGTGATAGGGAAATAGAAAGATTACACAGTTCCATAAATGCTGTTAAGATTGACGCACTATCTTTTTGAAATTTTTCCGGGAGATCGTCCGGTCCTGTCGATTTCGTTGGACTTATTCCCTCAAGTACTTCGCGGACGTTTTTATATTTTGTGTGATGTAGGGTACATTTTTCCTTCCCGAGACCGAGGATCTGATAATATTTTCTAGCACTATTTATGCCAAATTTACGGGGTGGGTCTAGTATCCAATATGCTAATTCATTTTATGCGTTCGAGTAAGTCTCTTCAGTTCTTGGCATTAACTTTGTCTTTAAAGTTATACTTCCCGTCCTCTTTCATGCAGAATTTCTAGGTCTTGTCCACATTTGTGGGCATTCCAAGCAAGTTTAGCTTTTGCCATCAATCTTTAGTTTTGTTTGTGTTTCGTTTAATTAGGCAGTCACAAAATTTTTATTTTTCTTTCTAGTTAAGGCTGACATGTCAGGCCTTGTCATAATTTACCCAGGTAAATCTAAATTTTCTTCTTACTTGAATTATATCGGTATCACATATTAGAGATGTAGTAATGTACTCCGCAAGTTCGATAGAGCAATTCCCATTAGCTATTTTTTGCTTGATAATCAGATGACTATTTCTACCACAAACAGCACAACAATTCCACAAACAATATCTTTAAGTAGCTATGATATTTACTTTTCCTTCCTATGATTAATGCAACTACTTGGGCTAGACAGCAATTAAAGGTCTGCTCTAATGAGTTTCTTTGTAACAGACATCTTTAAACAAGGTGAGGCATTTCTATAATCACACACAATTAGCTCACAGGAAGGAAATCACTTTAAATTAAGACACAATAGCTGCGACTTGTAGTTTGTAAATGGTTGGCCTCTTTAAGAGCTATAATTGTGATGAATCTTTCCGCATATGACGATCATGAATATTCTTAATCGTTGAAGCAATACAATGCCATTTTATTACATTAATTTTATCAACTTAAAAAATCGGACGTGAATTTACCAAATGAACTCTTATAATGAAACCATTTGACGTTAGCTGCATCACATTTTGATAACAATGGGGTATTCATTTACTTCAGTGTGCCGTTGATTAAGTTGGGGCCACTAATAGCACCTAAGAGAGCCAGCTCTAAGAGGCTTTTATGACCGAGCCAATATATGCATTTGTGTCAATTTCATATTGAGCTTTTTTGAAGTCTAATATAACATCTTTTATAAATCTATAATCCGTAATATATGGCGACTAAAGATTTAATCTTCCAGCTAGTAGCGCCGGCTTGACTGGCTCGGCCACGTTGCTGATGCCCCATTTTTGCTTTTTTGGCCAGCCATGGTGACATCACAAGCAGTCTGGACATCAGTTCACCAGCAATGACGCTAAGACTGCGTTTACACGGGACCAGCCGAATATTTGTCCGGCCAAATATTTGGTCAGTTAGCTCACCGACCACGAAGAAGGCCACTTAGGTGCTGCGTTTACACTGGGCTGGTCATCTCAAGCAATCAAGGTCCTGTCATGAACAGTGAAAGAAATTCAATGCCGCCAAAACTCAACATAAAACAAAGGGTACACCCTCATTCGATTTGTTAGCATTTATTTTCGAGTAGAATCGATTAAAACTTCTCCACAGTTCACTAAATGGCTTCAAAAGATAACGATAATGAAAAGAATTTCGTTTGGTCTGAAGATAAAACATGGTTGCTGTTAAGTGTTGTAATGGATTACAAAGCAAACAAATCTGCACAAGGCCTAGAATAGGAGACAGTAAAAAACAGGTGAGAGGACACCACTGAAAGGGTTACTACTAATTGCCCTAAAAATGAGGATTTTTTTGTTGAAGCCTTCCCTAACATGATATTATTCTCTTTGCAACGAATCGCAGCCTTCTTTACGGTAGCGTGCAAATATTTGGCTGGCCAAAACCGTCTACATGGAGCCGGCCAAAAAATTTGACCGGCTGAGTTGACAAGAAGTACGCTTTCCAAGGCGGCCGAATATTTGCACGCCTAGGCGACCTAATTTGAGGTCGGTTGGGCAGGCCCCGTGTAAACGCAAAGCCAAAGTGACCAAATATTCGACCGGCCCCGTGTAAACGCAGTCTTTGAAGAAAGACTTTCCTCAAGGGCGCTACAGGTCTTCCAATTGGATAACACGAGTCCATCAGAACAAGACACAATAGACGTAAAAAACTGTTTTAACTGGATAACATATTTACTGCACTTAAATTGGAAGAAGGAGAGAACTACTAGTGGACGTAAGCAACATACATGTATATATATGGGAGTGGGCATTACCACAATAGTTGCACTAAGTGGGAGCCGACCGGGCTCGAAACGCAGACTTGAAAGCAGACACTCAAACCTCCGTGCCATCACGGCACAAAGGTTTGGCGAAGGACTTGGTATTACGAGACGAAACCCAGCGGTGGGTAAGGGGAAATTCATTAATTTTTTCTGTGTTTCAGCTTAAGCCTTCATCAGTGTCAGTTATATGTAATACCTCAACAGACACAGTGCTTTTTATATATTTGTCAAGAGTGGGCATTACCACAATAGCTGAACAATATGTATATGCATGGTCATCAGCTGAAACGTTCAGTTCAATTTAGTAGCTTGCAATCTTCGTTGCATGCATTTTATATAAAGGTAACAGAAGCACAATTGTAATTATCTATCATGTGAGCTTCAAAACAATGATCTCTAGTTCTTTTGCCTTTTCTACCAATGTATTTGCGGCGACTTTTAAAGGCTTTTTAAGCGTATTTTCAAATAAATAAACATCCAACCGCTCAAGTGGATGATCAACAGTGAGTGACGAAATTCTACTGAGTTGTTTTGTTTGTATGGAAAAGCTTCAAAAATGAGGTTGGGAGACCCTGTTTCGAAGCTCAGGTGGCTAGTCCCCATACAATCTGCTTTTATCATCAGACTGTCCTTTCTGTTTCTACCGGGGATTTCAATAGATGACAATTGATATACGCCAAGAAAACACAAGCTCGACATTTGGTAGCTTCAGGATGTAGAAATCTCAGGCAGACACCTCTTTTTACTTAGGGTAACAGGTCATAGGAATAAAATTCAGATCTAAGTTATGATACAAAGGAAGATGACCTAGAACAATTTCATACAATTGTAAATAATAAAGGATTAATAAACATATCAAGTTAACTATGAATAGATTTAAAGTAATTAACTTCCAGGTTCGTTTTATTCTGAGAAGGTGCAGAGTATTAAAATTTGCTCTTTCTGGTGGTCAAGGTAAAATCATGATTCCTAAATATGAGAAAAATTATACTAGATTTAATATAATATACCTGTCCAGCAGTCTCCTGGAAGCATAGAAGTAGCCGATGAAAGAACGTGACTATAGAAGACGACAAGCTTTAAAAAAGCAACAACGATAATATAAATCTCATTTTTGTAAGTGGATATTCTTTAGCCATGCTACTAGGACAGATTTACTATCAGTTTTCTTGCAAAGCTGCAAGCAGATAACTGATCAAATGACATTTAATGTGGTCGTTCTAAATCCAAGCCTGAGACGTCGATAATGTTAGCCTTCTGTATTTGCTAATTGGTTTTTGATATTCCAGTTTTTGTAAACTTGTAGCTATCAATGTCTCAACATGCGTATCTTCGAGGTGCCTGTGATCGAAATGTTCTAAGACAAGGAACTGTATCACTGTGCGATTGTTGATAGTGTTTGGAACTTAACTTTGCTTGATAGTCGTACAGTAGGCAAGGGGGGAGGGGGTTCATGCAAGATGTTTTACGATGTCACTTTAGAGGGCGGGTCTACACGTTTTCACATGGTTTTCTCCTGACTTCTCTGAATTAGACCATCCTGTTGAATCTCAGAAGAGAAACAACATCATCATTTTTGACATGGAAAAGATTCGAAGAACACTGACGATGATTGGATGGATGATGAAAATAATGCCATAGGTGTTGTTGTGAAAAAAAGCATAGATTCGATCATAGTTACATACACCTTTTAAGTGCTTTAGTTGAAGTTGAGGAGATTGAGGTATGATGAAATTGTCGCTGCCTGGAAATTAGTTTGTTTTTATTTTACCGACATTTTTCTTACAAAATATGAAGGGAGAAAGATCAAAACTTGACGTCATCATCACTAAATAGGAGGTCGTCTTGCGTCGACTTTGCTCGATTAGGAACGAAGTGGTAAAATTAGTTTATACAATAACGATACTATACATGTATGAATCCCAATATATATCATCTGTACAAGCTTAAGGATTAAGATTTTTTCTGCTAATAAGAGAATTTCTCGGACCTCGTGACCAACCTAGTTAATGTCAGGTGAGAATGTGACTTGTAATGTTTGGTCCCTTCTTCTAATTCTTCCAGTTCATGCTTTTGTTAGCAATTAATATAAGTGACTGATTAACATGCACTTTAAGTTTATAGTACTGTATTTTATCCTGCATTTTACGTACCAAAGTTCATAATCAATTGAGCTTACATTACTTGTTCACAACTTACTTTCAAAATTATATTTAATGAACACATTTAGGGAATCATGCTCTTCTTCCAAGAGATTATATATCTTGCGCTTGCAAACCAAGAAATTTAGCTAACGTTTATGGCTCTGCCACAGGTCAAGAAAAGATGGAAAATCTAGAACGAGCTTAACTTTATAGAGACGAAAAGTTTCGGATTATTGATAGGGTAAGTTCGTCTACTTGTTTAAACATTTTAGAAGCGGTCTTTTCACTTGGACTCGTACAAAACAATTTCATTATTTTTCAGCGCTTTTCCACCGCCCGCTTTACCGCTCTCTTTCGACGGGTTTGTTCTGATTTGCTTGGTTTTATCCAAACGCTGATTATGAAGTATGCTCTTTTATGCTTCCTTTACCTGCTCTTTGTTCATACTTTAAGAGTCGTCAGATAAAAATTAGAAGCCTTTTAGAAGCCTGTTTACATGAGATGGGCTGGACCATCTAAGTGAGCCGGCTCACTAATATGAGATCTGCGTCTTCTTAATGATCCTATAAAAATTCATCTTTGCCTTTACATAAACACTGGGCCAGTCCACTAAGGTGAGACCTGTGAGAAGCGTCGGCGGGATCTGGGTCAGATGAGATAAGAATTAGCCATATAAACGCGATCAAGTGGCCTGGTTCACTTAGGTGGACTAGAAATTACCTTTATACGCATGTGCAAATAATTTTTGCGTCAATCCATTTTTCATCAATGAATTAACAATGGCTGACAATACGATCTCTGCTCCAAAAATAGATATATAACTTGTTTTTAAAACGCGAAGAAGAGGCTGTCTCACCTAAGTGGGATGGAACTCGTTTCATGTAAACGCAAGATAAATTGATCCTACCAGAGTGAGCCAGGTCACTTAGGTGGGTTAGCTCATCTCATGTTAACAGGATCTTAGTATGGCTTGCGATATGTTTTTGATATCCAAATTTCAAGGTTTATACCATAAGAAGACTTGCAGACACTGAGACTCTTTAACACTGACGTACAAAAAAGTACAAACTCCGTAACTTTCCTTTACAATCTTTCTTTCAGCGCGATCATTAATTTGGTACTCCTTATTTCACTTCATTCTTTCTATTATTTCTCATTTCACTCTAGTTATCAACATTCGCCAATTTTGTAATTCAGTTTGTTATTCCTTTTCCTCTTGTTTCTATTAGTTATTTCATTCTTGCTACATCTCGCAGCCCCTTTGTAACTATTCCTTGCAGTATTACCCATGCTGTTTTTCTTCGTCTTTTTCTGTTATTTCTCTTGACCGTGATATATCTCTTCTTACTCCTACTGTTCTTTCTCCTCAAATTCCTCCAACTTCTCTCCTCCCTCAACATTTTTGCATTCCTGCCATTCTTTCAATTTTCTCATATTTTCATATTTGTCACTCCTGTTGGTCTTGTTGTGTCCCTATCATTCCATCTGGTCTTCTTGTATTCCTATCACTTCTCTTGGTCTTCTTGTATCCTTATCATTCCACTTGGTCTTCTTGTATCCCTATCATTCTTCTTGGTCTTCTTTTGTCCCTATCATTCCTCCTGGTCTTCTTTTATCCCTATCATTCCTCCTGGTCTTCTTGTATCCCTATCATTCCAAATGGTTGTAGTGACGCAGTCATCATATCATGACCTCAAATTCACCTCTGAGAAAGAACTGAGCTACCGGGACGTGTGTGTCATGGCTGACATGATGAGTTGTATGTCTAGTAGTGCTTTGATCGAGTGCAACTTTTTCCTTTTTCCGTTGTTATCTGGGGAAAGTGTGGATGTTGAATTTTTGTTGACTGTGTGCTGCGTGTTCTGTTACTGGGTTCACCAATGTGATTGATTTGTGACCCTGCAGTTATGACCGTTTTTTTAGTTGTATTGAAATTAATGTTAGATTGCTGTTTTTCTGAGAAACTACATTCTAAATCTAATTTCAATACAAATCAAAAGGTCATGATATGATGACTGCGTCACTACATGGTCTTCTTGCATCCCCATCATTCCTCCTGGTCGTCTTGTATCCCTATCATTCAACTTGGTCTTCTTGTATCCCTATCATTCCACTTAGTCTTCTTGTATCCCTATCATTTCTCTCGGTCTTCTTGTATCCCTATCATTCTTCTTGGTCTTCTTTTATCCCTATCATTCCTCCTGGTCTTCTTGTATCCCTATCATTTCTCTTGGTCTTCTTGCATCCCCATCATTCCTCCTGGTCTTCTTGTATCCCTATTATTCCTCCTGGTCATCTTGAATCCCTATCATTTCTCTTGGTCTTCTTGTATCCCTATCATTCCACTTAGTCTTCTTGCATCCCCATTATTCCTCCTGGTCTTCTTGTATCCCTATCATTTCTCTTGGTCTTCTTCCACTGTAGTTTAGTGTCTCTTGGTCACAGTATCAAGAGGAATTATGACCTATATTTGCGTCGATATCAAAATATAGTTTAGTCTTCGAAAACGCCAAGGACAGTCTATTAAGGGCTTTACGGATTAAGGCAATATTTTTGTTTATATTAGACGATCCAAAATATTACTATTGCATAACTATTTGCAATGATAGGAATGAAGTTTGTTGACAACAGTTTATAGTCGCCGACGAGGACATAGACATTATGTGGTCAAGCCAAGAGGGCTGAAGATGCCACGATAGTTGTAAGCCCAGACATTTAATAGCTATGGTGATCCACTTTTACTCTCTAGTTTACGAAAATCCAGTCGATTAGAAAGGAGAACGTGAGCTGGTAGCAAGGTCACTGACGTTATCCATACGAGTCAACTTCGAGTTAAGGCAAGTGTGAGATGGGAATGTCTAAAATCCAATTTAAACGTATCTAAAGCCATTCTATCAACGTATCTAAGCATTTTGTTCCCACTTTGCAATAATTTGTCAAATTGAATAAATTAGGAGAAATGAAAGAACTAAAACTTATGTTTATAGTTACCAATAAATCCTAACTTCGATGCAAAAATTTAATTGTCCCTAACTAACTCAACATAATGATGTTCTACGTCCGCCAGTTATTTAACGTGACCACTTCTGACACTCTTCAGTGTCGGAATTTTCAGGAAGCGTGGAGAAAAATATACACTTTCTAACATTACAATGAGGACGGTAAGAATTCAATCGTAACAAACTTGAATAAAAGATCGGTAAAAAACTTTCGGTAAGAATGCGCCGCAAAATAATGTAATTGTTTAAAGAGTCTGGATGAAAAGACAAACCCTTTCTTTCTTAAAAGCTCTGGTATTCCGCTTTAAATTTAGACAAATTCCAAAATGTTTCAACGGGAGACAACCCTTTGCTCTACTAATAATCTAAAAATTGTATTCCCTGTCCAGTTTTGCGCATCCGAGATTTGATTTAACGATTCATTACACCGAGTAAACTGCGCCTACAGAATGAAAAATTTTAGTCTTCCTGCTGGAAGTAACTGTCCTACGATCCTACATATATACACTCGTATGGGTATGAAATCATTTAAAACTTTTCCGATAAATCACCTTCGGCTATCACACCCTTCTGATAACGGGTGCGTTCGATTATTGCGATAAATGCGGTTTTATTTCCTTGAAGCGAGAATGTAAATCGTTCCTTGTTTTGACTGTGATAAAGCGCAAAAAATTATTATTATTTACCACTAAATAAGAGCAGACGATGGACTGCACCCTCAGTTCAAACATCGCAATATTCAAGAAAATGAAATTTATTAAATTCCTCTGCAAGATTACAAATGACGCATGTTTAATTTTTAATGACGTTATCTGAATTTTCAGATTCTTACAGCTAGCGTTATCCAGGCACCAGCTGAGACCGAGCCTGTAGCAGAATTTGGTCTTGGCATAACGGATTAACTTATTCAGAACCCTGTATTTTTATGGGAGAGTAGGTGTGTGCAGCAGCTGAGAATATGCTGTAGGTTATCTTTGTAAGTCTTATTCTAGGGATAAACAAGTTTATCATGTCTTAGGTAGTAAGCTTTTCTGAGCTACTTTGCGAGACATTCTTCCCCTTTCGTCAGAATTTTACAAGAGAAATGGAGCACACACGCACACACACACACACACACACACATATATATATATACATATATAGTATTGACTTTTGAGTCTGAGGGTTACCAGTTCGAGCCCGGTCGGCTCCCACTTAGTGCAGCTATTGTGGTAATGCTCCACTCCTGATGATATGTGAAAAAGCACTGTGTCTGTTTATCTGTTGAGATACTATATATATAGTATATTTATATCAATCTACCTACCTCGGTGGCATGAGAGAGGTCGAGACTTTCTTAGAGCGGTGCCATGTCACTTTCTCTTGATATTTGTGTAAGTGCTGGCAGCCAAGTTTCTGACAGAGTGTATGATATGCTGCTCATGTGCCTCCTGTAGTGGATGTTTGTGGTGGTAGTGTTGATCTCCTTGTCAATAATTACCTTATTTTTTCTCGCGTGATCTTTTACACAACAGTGTGCTGCTTTTTTATTGCTTTTGGCATTCACCATTTCAACAGTTAATCTGATTTTTTTCCTCTGTCCTAAAAATATTGTTGACTTCCGAAGTATATGACAAGTCACTTATTGCACTGCCGTTCGTACACTTTTCAGGCATTGAGACTGAGTCTTTGGATTTGAATTTGGATAACATTTTTTGTGGAGTACACTCCATGAAAAAGGAAATATGTAATGTCGTATTATCTTTGAAATCTTTGTATTTTTCAGTTACTCTTTGTCGCCTGTCGCCCATTTGCGTTGTACTAAATACTTTATGAGTTTTGGGGCTTTTCGTAGGGATTACGACATCAATTTGAAACGTGATATAAAGAAAGCACCTCAAAGGAGCACATAGGTACGTTGTTGCAGTGTGTAATATCCGTGGACGGGCATGAAATCTGTCTCACTAATTTATATTCAAAATTTTAACCATGCTAACAAAAATGCAAGTCATATTAACCCATTTGCAATAAAATAACGAATTTAACAACAGTAGAATCTGATTTGCCGTTCTTCTGTCCCGTTGGCGAGTCTGTTAATCTTTTGTTTGTTAACAGAGCTGTTAAGGATTGGTAAATGTTAGCTTAATGTTGCGAAATATACCTGTAATGGAGGGAAGAAGCTTATTAATCTTTGTACATGAAGTAATGCGACAGCAAGCTCACACTACAGCAATCGACTCGTAAAATTGTCTCATATTTCTTCTTTATCTCAGCTATAATAATGGACTATCGTCGATTTTTTTACGAATAACAAGTTCCTTCAGCTGTGATAACATGTGCTTTAGTGCATAATTTTGATATATTTTTGAACTGAGGAGACTGGTAAAGAAATGGTTTCAGCGCACGTCATTGTGGGTTTGTGAATATCAGAAAGAGACCTCTGACAAGTTGTAAAAAGCACTGGTAAGTACGAACTAGTAAAGTACGAACTAGTAAAGGACGGTTATTTAGGTTTTCAATTTACTGATTATTAACAGAGTACGAAATTGTTATTTCGCAGAGAGTTTAAAATTCAAACTGAATCCAGAAATGGTCGAAAAGTTCCTTTAAGCTTTCGGGTAACTGTGATGGCCAATTTCTGGAAGCATGATGTCCTATAAAGATTTGTTTATCTGTAAGTAAACATGACTACTTAATTACCTATCAAAATTCCAATATGTTGGTATCCTTCATGACTTAAACACTCGCCAAAACAATCCAAGAGGATTTTTAGAATCAATTACTTGAACAAGTGATACAGTTCTGCAGCAGCAGCTAATTTAAAGTGCTTGAACTTTGCTGTCTCGCTTTAGTATTTCAACTGTTGCAATGACCAACATTTTTACAGAACTAGCTACTGGGCTTAATGTCATCAACGTGATTTGAGCATTATTTATAGGAAGAGCAATGGAGTATTTTGCTGGGCAAAAAATTGAAGTTATAAGTTGAAAAGATATCATCACACTCTTGTTTGGAAAACTGTACGGAAAATATAACACTTCTTTCAAAATCAAGACACTGCATTTATCTAACTCAATCATCCATGTCTATTAAATATATATGAACTGTTTTCTGAAGACGAACTATTCGATTTATTGAATATTAAGCTTATATATATCTGTCTATTACAAACAGTACTACACTATCGTCAAAACACGTAGAGCATGTTAGACAAAGCACTAGTAGACGATAAACGTCAAAATTCGAGCTTCTCGGAGTTTCACGACACGATTTGCGATCTTCAGACCAATGGGATTTCATTAAACATACATTGCTTGGATATACATAAGTGTCAGTAGGTCTTTATGTATATATAGATATTTAGTGCAGCTATTGTGGTAATGCTCCACTTTTGACAAATATATGAAAAGTGCTGTGTCTTTTGAGATACTATATCTGCCACTGATGAAGGCTTAAGCCGAAACACAGAAATAACTAATGAATTTCCCCTTACCCGCCGCTAGGTTTCGTC
>JANTCA010039394.1:0-19912 GCA_024741275.1 Chironex yamaguchii
GATAGCAGACTTGCAGATAATGATGAGACTGATTCTCTGTTACTCTGTGTTTCTTGCAAAAGCACTCATCAGACAGACAGTTTATTATATATATATATATATATATATATATATGTATAAATAAAATTTAGCAATACATTTTTTTGTTACATTCCTACATTCCTTGCCAAGCTACAACAACATTCCTCACTATTCATTTCTACCCTTTGTAATCAACTTAACTTCTATACCTGTTCTTGCCTTCCTCAAAACAATTTCATACATACTTTTTACAAACTTTCTTCTTAAAAGAAGACCAGATTCTTTTGGAAAGATTTGTATTTTACAAGAGATAATTTGAGATACAAAAACATTGCTTCCCTCCCTGCAGGAATTGAATGACATGCTAAGTGACATCAACTTCAATAGCACGCCTGTTTCCCTCAACGTGCAACTTGGCAACACTAAATGAACATTAAACCAGTATACCACCACAGCACCACTTATTGATTGATTCAAAACATTGGTGAGCTAATTGGGTGTCAACATTACAGGTACATGAACCATTCAGCTACAAAATGGAAGTTGTATTAACTTTAAGGCACAAGGTCATTCGCAAGGTAGTCAAGTAACTGCACAGACTCATAGCACAGAACACCAACTGTAACCAGCAGAAACAATGGGCAGAGGTACGAAAAGGAAGATCATTTTTAGCACTGTAGACTGAGAACCAGAAAGGCTACCAAGAAAAAAATATTACTAAGATCATAGAAAAACAGTAAGGCAAATATGGATGTTTGGATTGATAATCTTAATTGGTTAATACAAGAAATTCTAGTTAGACAGTGTATCTCTGACATAACAAAGAAAAAAACACAGTAGAATATACAAATAGTTATTTGACAAAATTTTCAGGATAGATCAGAAATGGGCTAACTAATTCTTGGTGGTGATCTAAGTCACCGTCTGTATCCAGAACTGAAATCTTCATAGTATATATAAGGTACAGATTTGTTTAACAGCTTCCCACCACAAATTTATGGCAAAAGATTAGTTTTTCTTCATCAAGCTTTTGGGATTTATTCTGTCAATCATTTATTTCGCTACCTCTATTCTGGGTAAACAACATCTAAAAGACAGTGCCTATTACATGTTGTTTTTGTGTTACATTTTATTATATAGGGTATTGTCTGTATAAGTGTAAATCAACTGTAGGCATACTTGTAACATATAAGCTTGACCCTTCTTGCAAAGACGAATTGCTTCCAAAAGCATAAGAATTGTGTGGCCACACTTCAGTTAATTAGTGCACATCTGTTCAGTTGATTAGTGCACATCTCTGTTTACCTAACATCTATATACATTGATACACTTAGCGTGACTGGGACAATTAAGTTATAACTGCCAGTGGGTTTATATATTACAAATGACAGGACAGTTGAAGAGTATAATGAGTTGACCAGGATGCAGCCAAAATCACATTACCATATGGAGGTTCTAACTGATCTATTGTTGGCCAAATCTGCAAAATTAATCCACTTTGTCAAACATACTACATTATTATAACAATCATGAAGTGAATTTGGTTTCCAGTTTTCGTCTTACCTTGACAAGTGAGTCTGTTTTGATTATCCTCATTTACATACTAGCTTGTCTAAACTCACCACAAAGCCCACTGATATATTTCTTGCCATGTGTAGATAATCTGATCTCCCTTGTTTTGCTTCGAGCTGTAACACTACTTTGATCAAGAAATTACATTTGCAATCTGTCTGAAATCACCTTCTTCAGCACAGTGATTCTGGACCTTATATGTCATATATAATTCGTACTATTGTAGTAATGAGATTAAATTCTGGTCAATGAATTACACTCTAAGAAATCTATCGATTTTTAAGGCGATGACCCCTTAGGGATATCAAATGTTCTCTTCACTATTTCTGCAGAAAGTACAAACAGAAATATTGCACAAAGACTTTTACGAAAGTGGACAAACCTTTGGTGACTTGAACCCTTGCAGGAAACTTGTAATAAATCCGAATTGTTGCCACTGCCCTTAACTACACATCATAAATTCAAACCCTGGCTCATACGGATGGATGACTTCTCGAAATTTTGTCTGGTATTTTAGTTCCTCGAGTTATCTAACTGGCTCACTTCTGCACACACGGACCTACACTCTTGAACCATGCAACAAACCAACTTGACACTTTACAACGTAACCAATATCAAGAGATGCCAGGGCTGCACCTATATGTTAGTAGTTATGGATAAACAAGCGTATGGCAAGCCGATTTCAGACAAGCAAACAAATCGATAACGTATATCAAACTTAGTAGTGTCTCCTTATTCTCCCTACATACAAATTTGGACCTTGATAATAAATACTTCACAAAGGACACTAATCTGTCTGCACAGTACAACCTACGTCCACAATTCACCACCAACCAAATGATACATATTCTTTTTAAATACAAGTGTATTGCTGTCACGTGCTCTTACCATTTTAATGACAATTATCGACGATGAATTTACTTAATGTCTTTCTATGATCCTCTGCACTTCTGTCTCCTGTGCCAACAGATTCCTGGACTCCTTCGTACGGTTGGCTACCAGCAGACGAGACGGAAATTGTCAAAATACAAGATGGCTACCTCGCAGGCTTGGGAGTGGAAAGATAGCCAATCAATCTCTTCCAATATGAGAGACTAACCAATCACAACCTTCTGACCTCGAAACTCTAAAAGAGGCCAGCTAGTCAACTTGTAAGAGGAATTGCATTCTTGGCATTACCAATAGCATGGTCTTGTGACTCCAACTTGTAACAAAGAACAAGTGTTTTGCCTGGCAACAAAGTTACGATTTCCCACTAGCAACTCGACTTCCATGAAGAACAACAGGAGACCAAGCATAATATACAACTCTTTAAGTTCGTTCGCTCTGAGGCCACTTAAGAATAACGGCTTTTGACAACACAAGCTTGATTTTGACATATTCCTGATGAAAGTAAATCATGTGCTTGCTACAAGACAATAATCATACCAGTTTAACAGTTTATCGTAGTTACTGGCGAAACTATCAAACAAGACACGATTACATTCAACTCCAGGAAGCAATGTCTTGGTAGCTCACTGAGCAAACAATTCTACCTAGAAGTTAGAAGGTCCTGATTTCGGCCCCTACCTGAGACGATGGATTTTTATTTTGGGAGTCCTCCTACATTCAGTTTTATTCCCGATTCATAGTCAAAATATCGTAACCAAAGCAATCGTCACACGACAACAAGGGCATCAAATAACAGAAAGTATAGACCAAAAAGAGACGAACCATGGCTGAAGGGTAGTAAGTTAACGTGAACCTCTGAGTAGTACTCACTCCATATGCACCCACCTTGAACATGGATGATGGGTAGCTCCGTTTATGTTTCATTGACTTCATTCGCCTTATGCCTAGTTGTATGCGCGTACTAACGTGAAATGCCCCAACCACAGGAATTTCTCAAGCAGGGAACGCCACACCCTACCTCCACCAGACCTAGACGTGTAGGCGTGAATGTGATAGCGAGCTGGTGGATGTCCATTCAACTTTGCTTAGTTATTTGTAACTTAATGATAAGCTGTTAGACCTACGGGAAGAAGGAAGTAAAGACAAACCAAAACAATAGGTAACATGTCGATCGCCATTAAATCAAAAGTATCGGATCAGATCGAACCATAAAACCACACAAACATTGTCGGTGAATAATCGCTTAGAAGAGTTATGGTACACTGTGCATTAACTCTAACTTGAAAATCTCAGCTTTGTGGTTAGTGTTCTGGTGTTCCAGTCACAACAACAGTGCTTGTGTTCAAGCAGATGGGTAGCCAAAAAATTGCTGACTGTGTCCTCTAAAACACATATACTTAAAAATCTGGGTTATGCCGGTTATTTACACAGAATACATATCCGGTTAAGGAAGTTTCCATTTTTGTCTACAAAATGTTGTCCACATACAGACCTAGATTCGTGGTCACCAGTGAATGTTAATCAGCGGTATGAAAGCGTAATACTATGGTCTTAAGTGCTCTACTGCAAGACATTTCTTTTCACTGGTAAATAGCGGTGTATGTGTAAAAGATACATTGCTCTTGAAATACAGGGCCTATGTTTCTCAATGAATGATCAGGCAGAATCCTAACCATGTTAGTCTTTTCTTCAATGCTGTCAAAAACGTCTTGACTGTGTATGATGGACAAATAATAAAGAACTGCTACCAAACATCTGTAAGAAACGTGCGTGGATTCCTGAGGCCAAGGTGCATTCTGTGTAAAACTCACACCGGAGGTATGCTAGTAACTTTTCAGGTGTTCGCCAACGTTCACAGTGAGAGTAATTATTCTCAAAGAATGACGCCAAGTTTGAAAAAACAGCTAAACCGAAAAAAAGGCGTGCGCTGAGATTTTTGCATTTCATTACGCCAGTACGCCAAAGAGTATAATTTAATCTAAATCCAAGCCGCCACGACGAGAGAAGAACTAGCTTCATGCCGGAGGTCTTCGGGCCTAATGCACCGTGGTCCTAAGGTAGCTATTACAGACCAACCTTTCATTCATATTTGTTATATGCAAATCGTCAACACGATGGCAGGTATTGTTCAATGTTGAGTCTACCAACGGCTCAACAGAGTACAGACAAGTTGAGTAAAGTCAGCATTGGTACACTCTCGGACACTACCAGAATTCTCACCACGTCTGTTGTTTAAAGTAGGCTGGGTGATATCGGAACTCGGTGTGGATTCCGTTACACCAGCGTCGGAAGCCAGTTAATAAAGATTAGCTTTTAACCGGAAAATGTCGAAGAGTTGATATCCCCATATACGTACCACGACACACCTATTGTACACCATCCTTACGTACAGATGGACAGATGGAGTTTCCTTTCAATGCAGACAGCGGAGATCGTCATTGCTTCAACGTAACACCGATATTATTTTACTTTGTACGTGATTATGCAGCAATCCGCAGAGAAGAGGTATTAGAAGCCCAAAGTTGTTTTGCATCGGCTGACTTTAGAACACGTCGATTGGATAGCATTTGTGGATGATAATAATATATCTACCCGAACCATCTTCACACAGTACGCTCAACAGTTTGGCTTTACTAAGACAACAAAGAGAAAGGTACTCTCCTTCAAAGCTCTCATGGAGTCAAAAATTACCACAGGGGTGTCATATCGGAAACATAGATTGTTGTAATTGGGGGGTATCATCAGACTACGTTATTGCCAACCATTCTGACGTATGCAAAATTCACAGCGAATATCCAGCGAGGATATCAGGACCAGCATAAATGCGCATTTTTAATATTGTATTTTTAGTAGCTGCAATGCTCTAAAAATGATGCCATTTCAAACGTGCTATTTCAGCATCTCCATGAAAGACCTCATCGACCAATGCGACTAGTAGAAATTTGAGTATCCTCAGTGGATCACTGACCTCGACGTCATCCTATTATGTCTTAAGTCAAATAGTCAATCAGTCACTCAGCCATGCATAGAAATTCGTAGTGAATTATATTCAACAGAGGCATCTGGAGGAGGGAATCCTATAGGTGACTGACGTCGCACAATAAGTTTACAAAATTGAAATGCACATTGCGGATTCAGGTGGTATATGAACCACGACCCAATTTTTTCAAGTATAAAAGGGAGTAAACTACGACATGGCTTACTGATCTGTAAATTGTATTAGGACTACAACAGAATATGAAACGAGATCTATCAATTAACCGCTGTCTGTAGGCCTTGATAAAACCAATGTAGAACAGTACCTCTGACGACAACGACTCGTGAACAGCTTTTTATTTATCCAATGCTAATTTAGGATTTCTTTTTATTTTGATAGGCTTAAGAACGTTTACCTTTACCATCCATTTGTACGCAGTTTCCTTTGAATGCAACAATATCTCTTGTACCGCAAGAAGCACACACGAAGCATTTTAAGATAACATTCATCAAATGAATTGTGTTACTGTTTGCCTCGACTCAGTGTATCAGTTTATTACGGTCTCTTGCCTAGAACTACTGCAAAGTTATTAGAAATTTGCTTATGAACAAAAGTACGTGGCTATTACTATCTATGCTTGTCTGTGCATTATCATCATGATTCCGAAAAGCGTAGAGAAACTTCTGTTTACTTTCACACTAGCAGTGGATTCATAGAGTGCGGACAAGATGTCTTTTGAATGCGTATTGTGAGATGGAATTTTGTGCACAAAGATCGGGAAGGGATATCGAAGTTGATTGAAGTCGATTATTATATAGGAGAGAGTAAAGATGCATAGCACAGAAGGGGGTGGAAAGAAATAGAGACAAGTATGCATACTGTGCTAGCTTAAAGATAAAAACAATTGTTGGAGGTATATGAACAGGTGCCCCTCCTCCCCTTGCACGTGCATTAACTCCTCTGATTGAAAAATGAAATGGCAGAAGAAAGAAAATAACATGACGTAGGCATAAACAAACACAATTTGAAATAAATTATGAAAACTGAGAAATTTTGGAAATGAAAATCTCATTTCAGGAACGGATCAATAAATGTGCTGCTGTGGATAACGAACACGGAATGAAAAGGATTGGGCGTTGACTCTTGACTATGGTGTCCTAACTTCAAACTTCATTTTGACAAAGATGAAAGTATGAATTTATATGCTCAAAAGGGTATTTATTTTTTGCGTATAGATAATTCGATTCTCTTATAACAATATGCGC
Source organism: Chironex yamaguchii (assembly GCA_024741275.1). Lineage (NCBI taxonomy): Eukaryota > Metazoa > Cnidaria > Cubozoa > Chirodropida > Chirodropidae > Chironex > Chironex yamaguchii. Next base: position 6,727 of record JANTCA010039394.1, read on the forward strand.
ACACAAAAATTTTCACTGTTTTGTGTAAAAAGTTTACACATAGAAAGTATGGAGAGAAATATTATTTGATAGAAAACGAAAGTGAAACTTTGAGACTCCAAGGAATCAGTGCTGCATGAAATATATTTTTTCCCTTCGCCACCCAATACAGAAACAGCTTTGATGTTGTTATATGATAACGTAACCAGCATGTTGGTTCTATACTCTTGTGGATCCTACTGATTTTCAAAACTACAAACTCTTTATTCCTATACGGTATATGTTACAGATATTCATTATGCAACGTGTCAGAGTCAGACTATTAGATGATTTAAGCCAAAAAAGCACCAAATTCCTCACTTTCAGGGCGTGATTACAATATATGATAATTGTGTACACGATTTTGTTTCGACATAATGAATGCATGATCGATTGAGGAGTGAATGCTAAAACAATCACTAAATGGCTATCAAAGGGTTTATGTGGATGAATTTGTTTTATTTCGTCCTCATTTAGTTTAAGGATTCGGCATTTCAATCATAGTGCCAAGAATTTATGCTTAGATTTTCGGCTTACCTTCCACTTAGTAGTATCTTAAATTGTTTTGTACCATCTATAACATTACATTTCTTTGAAAGAAAATATACAATTATGTCGTACGAACTCCATTCTGTGTTTAAACCCTTTTTCTATTTATATCGGAGAATCTGTTTGACTTGTATAGTATCACATTGACATCAGCTAATTTTGTACGCAGAGTAGCTAGCTGTGTTTACGCTGCTTTCCCTCCGCGAAGACACTAAGCGCGTTTCATGGCAATCTAAAGCACGTTAAACATTTACCTTATGGTGACGCATATAAATTCTGTGAAATGCATTCAGCTGGACGTAAAACCTACTTCAAGGGGCATGTCGTGTTTTTGTACAAAACACACTATCTAGCAGGATATCAAGAAAGAAACAATCATGTATTTAAGGTAACAGATAGATCTTAACAGTAAACAAGATTCCAGAGACGTAGGTTTTTATCAATAAATATAATGAAGTGATACGTAGAAACTATCATGGCAGTGCAAGTGATCAATTGATCAAAATTCGTGGGCAGTTGGTGACAACCATAAGACTCCTTGTTTCGCTAAATACCTCATTAGAATGACAAGTTCTCGTATACTGGGACTGAGTTGAAGCTTTCTATAGCTTTCTAAAACATAAATATAGAATGATTTTAGATCCATGTGCTATATTTAGCAAGATCACACTCCTTACAACATGACAATGTATTTCCTTCAGCTTTGTTGGTAATTTCCGTTAAATTCTGTGTCAATGGCTGCTTGGTAATTTTTTGTTCAGATAGAAAGTATTTTGATAGACCTTGTTAGTAAGCACAATGTCTTAGTAAAGAATTATTTGAAAATAGAGGCAACAATGACCCTAATATTAAGATATCTAAATTCACGTGTAGTACATTAGACAAGTAAAACACCTGGCAACCCTATCCAGCATTTTTGTTGCTATTAGTTGGCTTAAAACGTCTTTTCTTACTGTGCAGTTATCATTTGGTACGGAAGGCATTTTAAAGTACTTAGTCAATGCTTTGATCACTTGGATTACTGGTCGAGGCAAAATCTGTAATGATTGAAACCAAAAACATCTGAGGAGTATCACTGGTGAACAGGTGGGTTTAAAACAATTTGAGACTATCTAGATAAATTATGTCTTGTGTGTTTGATCAATGACTGCAGTGCTTCTCATAGCAACATGACTCGTTCCTTAGGTAAGCACAGATGACTTGCAGATGGCTCAGTGGCATGGGTGTGAAGGGGTGAGCTTTCCCCTGTCTTTGTTTATATGCTCCCCATTCTGGCAAAGATGATTTCATGGCAACAGAAGAAATAGGGAAAGAGTTTTTTATCGACAGACAACGAGTATCTTTGTCTGAATGTATGACCTAAAGCAATCTTATATGAAACCCTGAGGATTTTAAAGAAAGTGAATTTACAATTATCTATTGTAAGTAGTGGAAGAAGAATGACGTAGCTATTGACATACCACAGTTGAACTTAGCATATCGATTCAATTAACGGAAATGTCTATCTATGGATGTCTGGATTCAAAACCAGAATTAATTTCGCAGCTGTCTTGCTAAATATCAATACCATCGACGATGCATAGGAAACGCAATCGCATTTGGCAAAGGATAATGAAAGTACCGAATTAACGAGTGAAAAGCAATATTGGATTATTAGAGGTAATTATCATTAACATTAAACTTGGTCCTTGTGAAATGCATTCTGTAATTAGGTTTCTAATCTCATCTATCGGGACTAAAGTTTGTGCAATTTTGCTGATTACATTTTTAATGCATCGTTGTCAGTTAATTTATTGCTATAAGTGTCTGTCTATTATGTGGTCTGCTTATGCGACAAGGAAATATTTATAGCTATTAGTTTTCCAAAATCTACACGGATTCTTTGACAAACTCCAGAGATACAACAGTTTTTGGCATTTTGCTACTCCTGCATTTCTATTAGACAAATTTTTTGACTAAATAGAAAATTTTGTGAATAGGTCCTATGCAATGAATGTTTGATCATGACGTCGTTTGCAAATGCTGTCACTAACATCCTGCTCTTTTCTTACAGATATTAATTGAAATCATCTAGAAAAATGTATATTCCAATTTTTGCCAGTTAGGAAATTAGGTAAGATTTCAGAGTGTCCTTCCTAATATCTCATAGAAGTATAAGCTACTTAACGAAGGATACAGGACTTGCATATACCCTATGATGTCATCTTTTAATGGAAGCACCAACCTGTGAGCATTCAGACACAATGCATCTCTCAGAGAGGAAGAATCGAGGCTGCTTACAGTCAAGGATAGCTACCTCAGTCTTTCATGAAAACACACTACACCAATGTCGAGTCCAGAATCATGAAGTGTTGTCCTGCAGTAGACTTGATTAAGTCAAATGACTCAACTCCAAACCATGTCTCAGTCAGAGAGTCGTCGCAAATTACCTCTTTAGATTATAGACTATAGGTGCATCTCAAAAAGTGGGCAGGTGATAAGGTGTAGTATAGCAAAACCAGACAATATTCTAGTGAAAAACAACAGCCACATTGTTTTATTGCGTACCTCTCATAAAGAATTGATCGAAACTCGTCTAGTATCAACCAAGACATGTTTTCCAGTTTCCACTTCCTACCGTTCATTTAATGAGAGGACAAGGGATTGAAATTCTCTTGTGTCAACTTTCCCTAAGTAATCAATTACTGTACTACGAAAGTGTGCTTCAGGTATGAAACTATATTAGGTGATAGACCCTGGTCGCATTATGCGTTATTAAATGTCTTAATCTTTCATATCCTCCTTCTCCTGTTTTTCCCTCGTCCTGTGTCGACTTCGAAGATAAAATATGGGCGCTGAGTCACCCTGGCGTGTTCTGCCATGCCCACACGGCGTTTTGGCGGTACAATCTATTTTCTCTCCTCCTCTTGTGCTCTTTCATCTTCATCCATTTCCCATATTTTCTTTGTCTGTTTTCTTTTGTCCTCCATACAAATTAATTCATTATATTTGCTTCTTATGCCCATCTGTGTTGCTGTTTAATTTAAATCGATCAGTGTTGTTATTAAGTTTTAGTTTTAGAGACATCAGTTGAAGAGTAAAAAGCGAATAGATTTAGATAACCGTCTTGAAACCTTGCGACATTCCGCTGAAAACATACTTAAAAGCATTTTTCCCCTGACATACTTCAGAGTATGAAACGTCAGAAAGGAAAGTATATATATATATATATATATATATCGGAACATTTTCTATATGAAATGTGTAGCAAAATTAGCCAATCCTAGACAAGAAAGGAAACATAGAGAGAGAAAATACAGAAACAAAACATTATTGAAGGAGTCCAAGTGAAAAAACTAACTCTTTCTGCCTACAGAGTACTGGTTTTCTTGTTTTAACGTAGACAGACTCCGATACACTTAGATGAAAGGACGATCTAGCTGTGCCAATTATCCAAAAACTCTCGTCCCTATACATTTTGGCGCATTCTGAATTTTCTAGCAAATGTTGACCTATGGCAGAATCGCATGTTTTGGCAGTCATTTTCGCTTTGCAAGCGCGAGATGGCTGTTCTCTCAGAGGAACTGAATGGTGGCTGGAACATGTTGTTTGATCCTGTCACCCAAACTTTGAGAAGTGCGACCTAAATATGGAGCTTCACATCGGCACAAAAATTAATATACTACGCAGCCTTTTTGTGTCTTCGGTACAAAATTCTTGCGAATGGACGGCAAGGTCTTCCTAGTCGTGAAAACATTTGTGGCATTGAGAACAGAGAAACACTTTATAACAGCTTTCTAAATCTGTGTCTATGTGCGGACAGAAACATTGCTTAGCAAAGGAAGTTTTAAGCAAACAGGACACTTTTGAACCACGCAAGAATTATTCAGAGATAGATGAGTATTGATATAAACAAGATAATCGAATTTAGTTTAGAACTAGTGTAGACTCCTTGCAAACTATTTATCGGGTGTTTTTCAAGATTGGAAAAGACAGTCTACCTGAGAATCAGTTTTCTAGCTGATTGCTTCATTCTTACAACTATTTGTACTGCATTAATTAGATCCTTCGTTTCATTTTTAGTACCTTAGGAGGTAGATTTGGAAAGGCAGTGTTTCTATACAGCCTATCAAGTAACCGCAAATGTGATGATTACGACTAACTCATTTAAAGGGATACACCATGCTCTTGACTGTCAACACAATATTAGACTTTTGAAGGAATAAAGTCCGTCAAAGATTTGTAAAGAGTAAATCGTCGTTATAATATGACTCGCGATATATCTTTAAGGGAAGCAAAACAGTTAAGCCGAGCTCAGTTGCTTTGAAAATTATTTGAGAATAAGAAAATGATTCTCTCTGTTCAACTTTCTAAGAGAAAAAGAAACCCGAATTACAGCAAAATTACATTTTTCTGCCAAAGTATGTAGGATGGAAAATGTCATCTCATTTTCTAGAATCATATCTTTTATTGACAACAGTTCCTTTATTTTCCCTTCCATTCAGGGTTGCAAGGCAAGATCAATTGCAAAATATGTATGGACTACTACTTATGTTTTGGCATTAGAAAGGGAACTATTATCATTTTTCTACGTTCAATTTACTATGAATGAAAAGGGACAGAATGTTAGAGAATTGAGAACAAAGATTCCCTGTATCGAAAACGTTCACAACAAAAGGCCAGAGAGATTAATTCGAAACTCGAAAGGACTAGACGATGACCCAAGAAAACAAAATATCATATTTAATACAGAAAATGATGTCAAAAATCAATCCAGGTTAATGGCAAATCCAAATTACAAAGCTGCATCTGCTCATACAGGTACAAATGGCGTCTCCAATCATTCTAAAGGAAAAGCAATACGGTCTATTACTCCCTGTCTTGACAAGAAGAATTTGGACAATGGAGTAGGTTTACTTCTAGAAGAGCGGATGGTTATTGGTGAAAGAGAACACAAGACAGCAAGTCAAGATTCTAGCAGAACAAAGAACGACCATGGGGGTGACGTAATTAAGAGCAGTTACATGATACCATCTAGGCTCAGCCCTATAGACATACAGTCGACCACTTTCCATGCAGAAGAATTTGATAGGCAAGCAACACTTAAAAAACCAAAGCAGAAAGATAAGAGGAAGGCAAAAGTTATCCAACAAAAAAGTTTTCTACCAGCATTACAAACTAAAGACCAGCGTTTTGAAGTTAAAGATGCGGAAAATTTGGCTCATGACAAAGACGAAGCTTTCCGAGACTATCATCATTTGCCTCAAATAAGCAAACATGGGGATCTGGGCCGCCAATTGTGTAATGTACATCAATCACCTGTCCAATTTGATCATCAAAAAGTAAGCACCTCCAGTGCGAGATTGCCAGTAGAAATTAGTGCTTCCACGCTCGATATTCATCGTAGAAGAAAGCAGAAGTCAATGTCACTCCCTAATCTGCTGGGGTAACCTGTAGAGAAAACACGAAGATGATTATTAATCCTACTCAATACTTTGCTCTTATAGTCAAACTCAGTAACTTATGGAGGATTTTTGTGTTTCTGACCCTTTAAGGTATCTGCTAGTGTTGTCTGTTGTTACTGTAACAGTGGTGTATACGTTCGTGGGCTTAGCCTGTATAAAAGCACGGAGATCTGTGAGGTGTTTAGTGCGAAAATATTGCATAGGTGTCTTAAGCCAGCACTCTATTGTGAGAGAATATGGATATTGATAATACGTTAAGAGGATAAGTTCACTGTCATTAAATATGATGCATGATAAAGTAATGTTCCATGTTTTGGTGTATACAATACACGAGTATTACAGTTCTCCTTGGGTTTCATATATTGTCTCTGCTTCTATCTGATTTGCCATCTCGCCTGCTGTTGGTCGCTTGTTCGTTTTTTGAAGTGAAGAAGCGATTCTGGAGACAGTAAAATCCCGAAGACCACAGAGGTCCTAGCGGGAAAACATCCCAAAGAAAATAGACTATGTTGTAGTGCAAGTGTGGGTGGACTTAGCGAGGTAGGCGGAAAGGGGACTCTTGTACCTAATGTCCACTTAAAGCGATTAGGAAACTAAAGATATATGTCAAAGCTTTTCGTACGTTCGTATTTCCACTTCTTTTAGTACCAAAATGTAGATTTTTGTCTGTCAGATTCCACTCAGTCAAAACAAGGCCATACATCCCTTGTTTTTTATCAAACACTCAATAACTACATGAAAATCACATACCTATAGACAAGACAACACCAAAATCTTTGCATAATGTATTACTAGCTTTTAGATTTTCAGGCACAGGAGTTCACATTTCATTCCGTTCTGCCCTCGAGCCTTTAAACATGCAAAGTTCTCGATTAAGTTGCCTTTGTCTATAATTTTTGCCTCTGTGTTTTCAATCAAAATGTACCTCATGAACGTCAAGTCCTTCTTGGAATTACGGCTAATTTTGAATAGGATATAGTATATTTTAGTTTAGGAATTTTTTCTCTCTCCAGTTGCAGTCTTACTGGAATCATTCCAAAGAGCAGGGTTCTTTCTAGTACCTCTCAAGTATTTTCTTGCAATAACCAATAAGACCAAAATGTCGCATTTCTTCAAAGGAAACGTCGTTACCAAACTTTGCCATTGAAATCTACATTGCGATTGCATGAGACGAGCATCGACTGTCCATTATTTTCTTCGTCGATGTACGGGACTATAAGGCTAAGCAAGTTAGAATTTTCACGATTGAAGAATATCTATCTCTAATTGCACAAACGGTGCCAGTCCTTGAAGGCCACTGAGTTTCACATAATCTAGAGAAGACAAAAAATTCCGTTATTGCTCAACTACCTAATCTACCGTATTTATTAATAAGGAATTTCAGGTTATGACAACTGCAAATAAACAAAAGTCAAAACAACGAGTTTATTCAAATAAATTTAATGAATTTTTATGTCTTTTGGTCTTCGTTATTGAGTTGTGCCTTGTACCAGAAACACAATTTACTTAATCTATTTGACATTGTTGTGAAAGAAGGTATGCAAATAGCCAACATGCCTCTCAAGAAGGGTTCCTCATTTTTTGTTAGACAAAATCGACGTTCTAAAATATTGCTGATGTGATGATAGTACCATGCACTAAAATTTGCAGTCACGGATCCATCTACGTTAACTTGCTCGAATCCCAAACTTGGTGTGCATTGGTCAAATTCCAGTAGAAGTCTTAAATGCAAGATGTACGGCGCTCTGAAATGCAACCTATAACTTGTGGGGTACCACAAGGATCGATCCTTGTCCATTAATGTTCACATTGCTAATTAATGACATTGAGAATAATCTAAAACCGTGAAGTATAATTCTCTAAGCTTACTACAAGGACCTTTTTTTGCTGAAAAGGACAAGTAAGGAACTTTAGAATATCCGGAGTAGCGAATGAGGACAGACTGCAACCTGGTTTAGCAAAAACAGCCTAGTTAGGTATCTTAAGAAATCAAAAAAGGAATGCGTTCTTTACGGGACGCATAAAAACGTTCAAATCAAAATATATGGAAAATTATAGAATTGACAGCATATCAATATTTGGGGGATTTGATGGATAAAAGTTTTGTATATGTAGAACACACTGAAAATACCCTAAAAAGAGCAAGAAACGTAAACTATTGACCGGACAAGACCTACCTTATCCGCAGAAACAATATACAGAGTTATAATACTGCCACATTTAATTTCCTTTAACAATGTTTCTAATGTTATTAGAATCAATAAACTTGTTAGACACTTACAAAAAACAATGACTTTTGTCAATTCTAAACATGTTTTGACAGAACTTCAGACATCTTCAGTTTACAGATAAGTCTTTAAATCTGAAATTGAAACTTTGCGCTCAAATCAATAAAACAAAACACATTAATATTGCATTGAAAATTCTATCAACGTACCAAACACTACAAAATACTGTAGACATGAACACAGTTCATTTATTTCAAAAGTAAAATCGGAAGCAGGACAAAAAACGTTTGAATTTCAAGGCCAAAAATATTTAATAATGTCAAACAAAGTGAAACCTGAAACATCAATAGTTACATTCAGGAGCAGCTACAAGAATTTTGCTTTAGCTTGTTCACTACTTTTTCCTTTACCTTTATCATTGTAAAATAACTTTTGATTATATTGTTACATATTGTAAATTGTATCCCTCAAGTATATACTTTAGGTCGATAGCAGAACATTAATCTTGCTGAACAAGATAACCTGTGTAAATAAGGTTTGGGTTTTTTTGTTTTATATCGCAATCATCGGGGGTTTGACAGACTACGATTAACGGGGTGTGTTTTAGACAGATCAATCTGTACTTCTAAAGTTTTAACAGGGTCTCTAGTGGTAGCATAGCTATACGTTTCGTGCAACTGGGGCTCCTGAGCATGTGCCGTAGAAGTAGACATAAACTTTTCAGGGACTGGCTCTGTTTCAATGATTTCATCTCCAGTGCTTTCTGGGTTTCTTCTGATTCTGAGACACTTTTCAAAAATGTTTTGTTCTTTTCAAAAAATAACGATATTTCATTAAATGTTAATTGCAAAAGCTTCAGCTTTGCTTGTCTTTTTTCTCTTGGTTTATACATTTGCTTACGATTTAAAGACATTTTGATATGATTGATTTTGGTAAATACACGTAAATTCCATTGACAAGCTATACAAATGACATCTTGCAAAATTCTAATTGAAATGTATATTTCTTTATATGAAACTAACAATTTTGGTCAGTAATAAACGTTTTTCAAAATTTATTTAAGTACTCTGAGTTTCTTGTGAATTTCTTTGAGTTCGGAACAATATTCAGGTTCACTGCCTGTACTCCTGTGGACATCCTAAAGCAATGTCTTTGGAAGCCTTTCCAATATTTAGACATTACACGAGTACATTTCGAGTTAAATGAGACGATAAGCGAGAAAATAAGCTAAAACTGTGCGCAGGATGTACTTTATTAGAATATATAACTTCTTAAGGTATATTTTTCCAGTTTGCTATCTGAGAGTTGAATTCATATAAACAATTTCCTATAGAAGAATATGTGTGTCTTATTACAAAATCGATGACTTTATTATAACGTAATGTGACAGTTCGAGGACCTCTTGAGCCCCTGATAAGCACCGGCTCTTAATGTTGGGCCCTAAAGGTAATTACCTTCGGCTACGCCACTAAGAACAGGGCTGGCAGTGAGAGAAACAAAATGTACTGCTAGAGATAGAGCTCACTGAAGGCGTGCAATCATCAGTGCTAGTGGAATATGACAAAATATAATAATGGAGTCCTTGCCAAATTCGTGGAATCTCGTGATAATATATCAGGTCTTTGCTTTGTACACCGTGGGCTCGTCATTTAAATAAGTTGTTTTGAAAACCTTTGGCTAATTATCGAAGTTCTTGATTTTAGTAAGCACTTTAATTTATTTTTAAATATAGCAAGAAAAATGATTAAAAAGCTTTTGCAGGCATTTGCTTTGGAGAAAGTTCAATATACTTTTTTCTCGATCGCGTTAAACAACATTGAGAAGTAAATAGATAAGGCATTGAAATGATTGTCCTACATTTACAATAGTAAGAGTATGACACAGACTAATTTATTTAAGATATAAAACTAGTATGTAGAGTAAGACATTTCATTCCACAGTAATTGTGCATTGTGCTGTCGAATACGCACAACTGCGCTTTATTCATGGTTTAGTATCGCCACAATTCAATTCAATACTTGCCGAAGGCGTTATGTTGTTTGAATCCTAATAGCAAGTAAATGGAAAATATCGGATTCAAAAGTTTTGAATTTAGTGTACAAAGATATAAAATTTACAAACAGACATCAGCAAAACGTTGTTTCCGTGACAAATTGGGAAAACATTGCAGCACTTTTATGCGAGCCATGGCAGAGCATACCAAAGAAAATTGTTAGAGAGAAGAGGATGCTTACACAATGGATTATGAGTTAAAGAACTTGTGGTATGGCACGTATTCCAGCAAGGGTTTCCGTGATCAGAAATCATTACTAGTTTCATGCCATTTTACTGCCTCTTGGTCACAACGAAGCCGGAACTTAGGCAATGGAAAGGCTTTTGTTGAACTGGAGTGTCTACTAACTGTGTTTTTCATTAAAATTGACCAAGCTGGTCTAATGCGGTAAAGGTCAGAAAGCTCGGAACTTCACATTAATATTCCTTTTCTTTGGTTTGTAATGTTTAATTTTACTCTCTTATTGACAAAAGTAAAAGTAAACAGAAAAGCGAGACGTACCTTGTCCATCAACGACAGGCACACAGATTGTCAAGTAGTTATGTACTTTGGAGGTTCATATTTTTAGCTATCGTCAAAAACAAACCGTTTGTTTTTTCTTAAATGTGATGAACGCCTTGTGAAACAACACGCTCAGTTTATTCTGTCATTCCCTTCTGGCTAAAATTAGTCAATGACCAAGTTTAAAGCATGAACTTAACCCTTTTTAGTACAAACAGCATGAGTGGCCCCTTTGATTGGTCAATTCACAAATGGACAGTAACAAAAAATACGTCTTTGTCTCTACCGTTTCCGACGGTAATCAGAAGGATTAGAATTAAATGACGCAGTGATTGTCCAAATTTTTATGACCCAAATTTCGTAAACCGCTCATGTTGCCATCTTACTTGAAAAGTGTTGATGAAAAGCTGCAGAAATTGAGACTGCAGCAGCGACGCCATGAATTGGAAACCACAAGGGTGAACGCAAGAGCTTCGTTAACACTTCCACACACGATTTCGGACAGGGCAAAACATTACAGAGGAAGTCAAAATGAAGTAATGGTAAAGCAGGACACCGACGAAATGAAAACAACGAAAAAATTCAGGAAAATACGATTTCAACTACCTGGTGAAAGGCATTATTATCGTTATACAGACGTATTACGTGTTCCTGACAAGACAGGATTTACCTTTGTAGGTAAGAAGTCGAATATTAAGCAAACAAATATTGCAACAACTGGAAAGGTGATGCGTGTTGTCATCCCTGATATCAGTGGTAAGGATCGTGTGTGCAAGAGACGATCTTGCCTTCCCAAAGGACAAATTGATTCTGGCGGACCAATGAAGATACAGAGCGCATTTAGAAATATGAAGCGAAATGGGAAGTCTAGAGATACACATCACATGGCAGAGAAAGTACAGGCTTGCCGAGCGATACAGTACAAGTCGCGAGAGGTTACAAGGCCACACAGTAGCAGTTTATCATCAACAAGTTTTTCATTCAATGCTTTGGAACACTTGGAATCCACAACACCAATTTTAGTACATAGTTCTGCAGACATAATAAACAAAAAGATTCAGAGATTGTCAAAAGTGCTCCTTCGGACATCGGATGAAGAACCAGCAATTACATCAAATGAGAATAACATAAAGATACCGAGCTACATTGATTTACATATCTTTACCACACAAAGGACGTCCACATCTACGTCTAACGAATTCCCTTATTTTAAGGAATGTGATCTAAAGAAAGAAGAAGTTGTCACACCGATTGGCAACTACTTCTCCAGTACAGTGCATGGGAACGCACTGAATCTAAGGCCAAGATTTGATGAAGTTGAACCAGTGATACAAATGGAAGACTTTTCTATTGAAAAGGTTAGCACTGAAAATTCAGCAGACATGTTATACAGATAACAACTTTTTCAGAAACAAGAACACTTGTTCCATAATTCCCAATTATTTAATGACTGTACAAGTTTGTTGTAAACAAAACTGCGTTACCAACAGTTATGAACTCTTTCCAATGTATGCCATAAAAAGAGTGACAACCACACAAGAAACATAGCTTCTCATCTTATGTGGCAAATTTGTACAAAAACCTTGTCTAAATAGTTATTGGGCAAAGTATGATGGAAGTCACAACTTAGTCACCTTGTATGGAGTAGGGTAGATTCGTAGAACATTTTATTAGCCAATGCGCACCCAAAAGGATGAGGTTTCTGAACAAGAGCTGGCAAATTATAGCAAGGGATACTTTTTTGACGAAAAGATTGCAGCATAAGTTGTATTACGCAAATAAGACGCAAATGATAACTCGATAGCCGCACAATGCAATGTTAAACTGGTGAAATTTAACAGGTAATTTTACAAACAGTTCATCAAAGATTTTGGAGTTAAGGAGTCACAAGAACATATCCTAGATGTAATGCATGCATGGCTAGAAGGCTCCGAAGGATTTTAAGAATTCTGTTGTTACCTTTTAAGTCGCGAAGAACGAACGTATTTCCTTAATTAATCTACTGTAAACGTATCCGTTTCAAGCTTTCTGTGCACTTATATCTTTTTTGTAGCAGGTTTTAACAAGCATTAATGCTACCTTGCCCCAACGACTGTTTCAAGTATTTATGTATTCAAATACATACAAGTGTGTACAATCAAGCTTCCTGAACAATCCTTTTGTGGTACAAGCTTGAAGCGGTACAAGCGTGAGTTTCTGGAGGTGACTGTGTATCCATGACATGCATTGTGTATGACTGTATTGTCTTTCCCTTGACTCCTTTACGACTATTGGTCCATTGGCAACTCTTTCATCTTTTTGTTCTTGCCTCCATTTTGTGGGTATTCATTTAAAACTGCTGGTCAAGTTCAGAGTCTTCTTCACCTTAGGTAACAAATTGTTTAAATTTGTCC
>JANTCA010039405.1:0-19912 GCA_024741275.1 Chironex yamaguchii
TAGATAGATAGATAGATAGATCAGTAGATAGATATATACGTAAATACATACGTACATACGTACATACATACATACATAGATAGATAGATAGATAGATAGATAGATAGATCAGTAGATAGATATATACGTAAATACATACGTACATAGATAGATAGATAGATAGATAGATAGATAGATAGATAGACAGACAGACAGACAGACAGGTAGACAGATAGATAGATAGATAGATAGATAAATAGATAAGATAGATGGATAAGAAAGATAGAGATGTTGCTGTATGGTTGGGCTGAGGTAATTATTGACCATTGGATTCGGTAGACTGATTTGTTGTCTTGAAGTTGCCAGATGTCTTTGGAAGTTCGGTGCTGTTAGAGTACTTGCTGTTCTTTAATGACCGTTCATGTATAGTGTAACGTTTGAATGTTCCTTCAGTCAGGCCAATGTAATTTTTTCCGATTGTGTCTTCATTTGTTTTTAATTTAGCATTGCAAATGATGTTGGTGGTGAGGCAGTTGTTGTCCAAAGGGCAGTCTTCTTTTTTGCGGCAGTTACATAATTTCGATGGGATGGCGGTTGGCTTGGTGTTGAGGATTTTCTTGTTGTGCTTGTTGATGATGGAGGCCATGTTTCTGTACACCTGTAACTACTTTTCAAGTTGTTTTCATTGAAGATGATATGGAATGTATGGGTTTTGGGGAAGTGCTTGTTTATTAGCTTGCCGAATATGTTGCCAATGTTGGTGCAGACGTTCTTTTTATATAGGGGGGTTATACCAGATGATATTCCTTCGTCTGTTTTTCTTGTACGTGTAGTTGGGCCATGGTTGTGGTAGGAGAGAGGGTGATTGACTCTGAAGGATTTTAGGGTGTTTTCATGAATGGGTTTGGTTTGTTAAATTCTGTTTCATTGCAGGATAGACTGGAGATTCGGTGGCTAATGTTATCTGGAAGTTGTTTGCTGATGGTAGGTGGGTGGTTGGACTCTGTGTATTATGACTGGTTATTGGGTTTTCTGTAAGGGTAGTATGTTCCGTTATTGAGGTTGAATGTCACGTCCATGTAGTTGACTATCTTCATATTTGTCTTTATTGTTATGTTTAGTCCGTGAAATGCCTTGTTAGGTCTTTTTTTATTTCTTCTGCTGTTGGTCGAGAAATGTCCTCAATGTAAGCCTCTAGCCCAATAGACAAGCTGTTTATTCTGAACGATTCTCAGGTATTAGACTATTTGTTATTATCAAAAGTTACAGATACCAACTAGAATAAAAGCCACAATAATCAACAAGTCCAGCAAACATTTAACTGTGCAAACTACTGAAAAAGTGATCAGTTAACAGTGGCATATAATCTGCAGATCACTGAACGAGATATATGAAGTCCGAAGAATAGTATCAGTCTGACAACAAGTAGAGTATTGATTTGTCTGTACTTGTCGTTCTATTCAAGTGCAGCTTCACTAGCATTCCTCCCTCTGATGCAGTTAAATCTTGGCTATTCTAAGTTGACTTTGTAAACGCCAGAAAGTGGCTTTAGGGAGAGGCTTTTTCAATATGTCAGCTGTCATATCTTTACTCGGAAGATGTTCCAGAATGATGGTCTTATGGTTATTCACTTCATCACGAGTAAAATGATAGCCGATTCGGATGTGCTTTTGTTGTGTATGATGAACTGGATTAGACGTCATGCTTATGGCAGGAAGGTTTTCTTCATAAATTGTAGTTGGTGGCAGATCTTCTTTGTCCAGTTTGGTGAATTACGGACACAGAAACAGTGCTTACCTTTCAGCTTGAGACAGGGAGATGTATTCAGCATTTGGTGTTGAGTGTGCAACTGTCTTCTGTTTTGATGACTGTAACGAGATAGGTCCATCCGCTGAGATAAACACATAGCCAAACCATGACTTTGAGTCATCTTTGTCAAATGCGTGGGCGGCATCAGCAAATCTATATAAGTCAAATGGTATTGGCTTGTAAACAGTACCATGTGTATCTGCACCTTTCAGATATTGGATTACTCGTTAGAAAGCAGAACAGTGAGCTTCATTAGGACAAGTGGAAAGGCATCCACAACTGACACAGCACTCGTAACATCTGGTCTTGTTGCAAGTGAACAATACAATAAACTTCCAATGATTTGAAGGTACTTTCGTTTGCGTTCTTCATTCATTGGTGTTGAATCATCACAGTAGAGAATAACATTTTGATCAGCAGGTGTGTCATATATTTGATTTCCAGCAACCTCAACTTTATTCAATAGTTGCTCAATATACTTGTCTTGAAGTAAACAAAGAGATCCATCCTTTTGTGTGATGATATTGATTCTAAGCAGATAGTGTATTTTCCCCATGTCCACCATTGCAAAGTGAGACTTTAGATCATCTTTCAACTTTACCATCTCCTGCTCTGTGGCTGTAATGAGCGTTAAATCATCAACATAGACTGCTATTATTGCAAACGGTGAAACCGGATAAACACTGAGTAGTCTGAAACACTTTGAGTGAGATCCATTTGTTTCAGGTGTTTGACTAGTTCCACATTCCACATCTGCGGAGTTTGACAAATGCCATAGAGAGACTTGATCAACTTGCAAACTAAGTGTTCTTCTCCCTGTTTGATATATCCCTCAGGCTGTTCCATGAACACTTCATCACCATCTTCTACATATCCATTTAGAAAAGCTGTCTGGACATCCATCTGGTGAATAAGCAGATTCTGGGATATGGCATATGCAAGTACTGCATGCACAGTGTTCAAACAAAGTTGGAGTAAATGTATCAAAGAAGTCAATGCCTGGAACTTGAAAAAATCAATTGGCTACCAGAAGTCCTTTGTACTTATTGAGAGTTCCATCAGTATTGTACTTTCATCTCAGGGCCCATTTTGGAACCAATAGCCTTCCGGCCAGGTGGTAGTTTGACCAATTTCCATGTACCCATTTCAGTGAGTGACTGAAATTGACGATCACGATCTTGTTTCCATTTACTTGCATCTGGCCATGACAATCTTTCGGACTCTTTGGATCAGGGTCTTCAATGATCGAGACTGGCCCATTTTGTCATTGACAAGTGAATATTATCAATTAATTCTACTTCAACTCGTTCTCAGAACCAAACTGGTTTCTTTCTGACATGTGACAGATATTCCGACTTCACTTCTCTAGACACAGGCTCAGGGTCATTCATATGCTCTTCAGCCTGTTACGACTCGGTTTGTGACAGGGTGCCTTGTTCTTCTTTTGGCTTTAGAGGATTGTCGAAAACCGGTGTCGCTGCCTCCCTCTAAAACACATTCACAGTCAAGCATAAATTGGTCTTCAGCAAAAATTATGTCATTTAGTGTATTCAGATTTTTTGCCTCAGGGTCAATAACCTGTTTTGCCGATTCCATAACCAATGAACTCATACTTTTTAGCTTTAGCAGTAAACTTCTGGTGTTTCATTGGTGACTTTAATGCATATGTATCACAACCCCAAACTCGTAGATGGCCTATGTTCCGAACTTTTCCTGTAAGGCATACAAATGTAGTTTTCATACAGTCTTTATACTTCGTTGGCAGACTATTCTTAATGTGTACCACAGCATATATCACTTCTGACCAGTAGGGCACTGTTTTGTTTGCAATATGTTGCATAGATGTCACCATGTTTCCTAAAGTACGATTCAGATGTTCAGCAAATCCGTTGCTCTTGGGAGTGTACGGAGGTGTTAGCTGATGTTCAATGCCTTCTTTCCGCAAGAACTTTTCAAATTCAGTAGAGGTGAACTCCCCTCCATTGCCTGTTCTAAATTTCTTCAGATTGTCATCAAACTGTCTATTTACCATGACAAACCACTGCTTAAATTTCTCGAAGACTTCTGACTTTTGATGTAGTATATAAGTCCAACTAAACCGAGTGTAGTCATCAGTAAACGTTAATAGTACTTAGAACCAGAGTACGATTTCACTGGTGTGACTCCAACATCAGACAAAACCAATTCCAATTACTTTTTGGTAGTTGCATTTCCAATGCGTGGATGTGGTCCATACTTTGCCTTTGAGAAAATGTACCCCTTACAAGTCGGCGAATTCGCAGTTACTAGTACAGTAAAGTCAGTTCCTTTGACCATTCCCTTGCTTAACAGATGTTTCAGCCGTTCTTCTCCTACATGACCCAGGCGACGATGCAAGAGTTCATACTTATTTTTAGGAGTTGTCACAGCACACAAATAATCTCTAGTGCCATGGTCCTTTGCTACACCCCATAACTTCTGATTTGTTCTATAAATGAGTTACTTGTTGTTGTAGTGTTGTTGAAGGAAACCAAATCCACTCTTCTGTCCTCGTCAAATTGAAATCAAGTTTGTCGTTGCTGTAGGAATATGCAATATATTGCATAGTGTTACACAGGTATGTTTATCACTACATAACAATATAAAGTCTACACAACCAATACACAGTGCCGTGGTCTGAGTCTGACTATCAGAAAGTGTTACAATATGAGGCGTATCGAGTTGTAAACAATTTCTTATCTTGAACTACATGTTTTATTGCTCCAGAATTGAGTGAAAGTTCTATTCAAGGCAGGGAGCTACAGTACAAATTCGTTCATTTGCAAACAAAAAGTGAGTTCCCTCTTCTTTGTCTAAATTCTCAACATTCACAGCTTTGGCAGAGTGTTGGCTTCTGTGCTACTTCTTCTTTCTCGCATGCATCTTCAATGGAGCTTTCGGTGGATCTTGTGGTTTCAGACAGTCTTTAAAAAAGTGACCAGTCTGATAACAATTGAAACATGGAAATCTATTACTACTTTGGGCTGAATACTGGCCAAGATAATGACTTAACATAACAGACTCCAACTCAGTACATTCAAGTTTGGTCTCAAGGCTTCATGTAGCATGGCTACAGAGAGATCATCTTTGGCTCGATAAATTTGTGCAGTTGTCATATATTCTGGTAACAGTCCATTCATAGTAACAGCCAAACACAAAGTAACATCAATCTGATGACCACAATCTGCCAAGCATCCTACAGTCTGAGCTACTGTATTGAATCACTCATCAGCTGACTGTCCCGGTCCTTGTTTCAGATTAACAAACTGAATCAGCAGTTCCATTTTGTTGACAATTGTTGGTCGGTCAAAATACATTACCAGGGCTTTCCACATGTCAAAGAGAATGTCCCCAATTTCAGCACTATGCCAAACATGGAATAAGGAAGAGTCAATTTTACAATTTAATACATTACGAATTTTGGCTGCATCTATGTTCCACTTATCTCTACTTTCGCCATCACTGGCAGGATATGGACATGTTTCAGAGATAATAGGCCAAAGTTCTGCGGCAACAAAATAATCCTTTGTAAAAGCCCTCCATATTGCCCAATTTGACTCATCTGCTTTTAGATTTTCATAAGTTGGTACTTTAACTTCAGTGTTGTTGTAGAAACAGTCCAACCACAAAAATATAATATTTGTTGTTTACAGGCCCACACAGAACGAGATGCAGGAAGTGCAAGAATAGTATCAGTCTGTCAACACTGTTGGCATTTTCAGGAGATTCTGGGTTATAGGTGGATAGAAGTTTTCGATGTCGATTATGATGAATTTGTGTTTGTATGGGATGTTGGAGAACAAATCTGTGACAGAGAGGGAGGTTTTCCATGATTGAGTGACGTTTTGGTACGGATAGTAGTGTTAATGTTGGTAAGGATCTTGTTGCTAATGCAGCCAATCTCACTTTCTGCTGGGTACGACCTTTGCGCATCCGAAAAGCTGCAAATCATCAAAGGTAACAGCAATAACCTCCTAATCAAACGCTCCGGACTAATTTCAAAATGCAGACTTGAAAACAAGTATTATCTAATGAACTAAAGCTCCCCCTAGACAATTCATAGTAATTTTGTATGACATGTAAAGAAGTATTATCTAATGAACTATAGCAGCCCCTAGAAAATTCATAGTAATTTTGCATAATGTCCCCTTTTGTTATGTCTACTTACTTACTAATGTATCTATGCAGATTAGAATGCGATTCAGTTATAGTCTGCCTGTTGAGTGCTTTCGCACAAAACTCAGAGTAACAGAGAATCAGTGTTTTCATTTTCTATGATTCTGTTATCAACGCTTTGTACTTTGTACATAGAGCACTTTATGCTGGTGAAGACAGCATTATTTATGTGATATACATACATATATATATGGCGAATAATGTACATCAGAGAATAATCTAAAAACTTTAAGCGGTTTTTCTGTTACTTGGAGTCGCACTCTACCATGGACGATCCTCTGACCAATGGGATTTCATCGAACGCACATTTAAATTGTGCAAAAATTTTTAGGGCTTTGTTATTGACTAGAAACCAATACCTGTGACAAGCACGGAACGTGCTAAGTGAAATGTCTTTAACTGCTTTTACAATGGCTACCTTTTTCTGGGAATACACTGGATTGTGCTTCCGAGTTCGCGGAATTTGGTCGCTGGCAAAAGGAAAATCACGCAGTGACTAATTTGCATAACAGAGGAAAAATCGATCCCGCATGAGTTGAGACCGGCCTTTAAGTTGCACGGATCTTGGTCGCCAGCGCAAAAAAAGGCTTTTTGTGTCTGGAGTGGCTTCTTGAGTCTTTTGTTTTATAATCAATCGGGCTATGAGCACGCAGATGAAAGTAGCGGCCGGCCTTTATGGACGTATCTTCATTCTGGTCATGATATGATTCCATATGTTTTCAATTTCTTGCGACAAATGGTCGTCACCAGGACATTTGACGTCACTGTACGCCAAACCTTGGAAAAAATGCAGTGCAGGTTAAATTCGGTAAGGCTTGCAAATCTCGGGAATTTTTTCTTTTTGTAAACTTTTTTAGAAAGTCGGAAATATGACATTTGCCTCTCCGTGTTCAACTTCGTTTTCACGTCAGAGAGTCAATTTCTTCAAAGATATCGTTCACTACTGGTGCAGTTAATTTTCGTGACCACGAGGAGTGAGTATAATGAACTCAGACACTTAGATGTTGTTTCTAACAAATTGAGACCAAATTGACATTTACTTAAAAATAAAACAATCTACCATTATTATGCAATAGACTGACGGTTTGATCCCTGCAGTTAAGAGTATTACATGCTCAAACAATCTCTCAATTAGCAGAACAATCTCTTGCAGTTATTTTTAGTTGGTATTCGTGATTATGCAGTGGAGCAGTAAAGAGCGTCTTGTAATATCAAGGACCGTGCTAAGGAAGTTATCTGGAGGGGGTCGATTATTGTTTCATTCCTACAATTGACATCAAACTATTTCTAATGTGTCGGTACGTGTGAGTATAATTTAGCCCGGATGTTATTAAGACAGCAGGCAAAGGAAATGACTCAAAGCAACATAACATGAATTTGTAATGTTGCAATTGTGTTGTAATCTATTTTATACCACAAACGGTGCAAGATGTGATGTAGGGAATTTAGCACGACTAGATTTGTAACTTTAACAGTGCAGATATTACTTGACATCAGTTATCTTTCACTTTGTATTATTGAAGAAATTAGGAAACGTTGCTTTATTTCGATATGCAGTTCTTCTCTCCAAAGATCTTTTCCTGTTAACGTAAAATTGTCCCAGGAGGATGAAGCTGCCTTTGGTCATCTACCTTTCAGGTTTGCGGTATGGAACTTTGCAGGGTACATAAATATCTGAAGATCCCATCAGATATGTACTTTGATATGGGGATTATACTCCTATTGGTTTTCTAATAACTTCTTTTAACGTCCTATTGCTACCCGTATGAAACACTTGTATAATAAGATAAAACATTGCCACGTGCTGTCAGGTAGATATGTTGAATTCATATTTGTAGTTTATGTATTCAGACCAATCATTGACAAGTTGAAAATGTACATTTCGGATTGCAGACGCTTACTCATTATTTTGTTACACAGTACCCTTGACAATTGTCAGTCCTGGTATCAGCTGGTATCATTAGAAAGTGACTGTTTGTTGATGTGCTTGCTTGTACCTGGAGAGAAAAGGGGAAAAGGAAGTTTATCATGACCATGAATTGTCGCTCACATCCCAGCCAATTACAAATAAAATACGATGTAAAAACAATCACGTTACAAAAATCCTCTTGGGCTGAAAAATATAATGTGAGTTAACTAAGTCAGAGTAGAATCTAGTTCACAAGATCTGGGCTCCGGGGGACCGTAGTTGGCGGGGACATGGGGCAATGACATCCACGTTTTTGCAAAGTGAACATTTTCAAAAGCACTTGTTAACAATTGTCAGCTATAAATACACCGTGCCTACGATTCTTTTGAGTTATCTGGTTTCTATGTCCTGTTTTACGACAGTGCTTTTGTCTATAGTGTTATAAAATGACGAGGTTACCGATAAAACTTGTTTTTAGCGGACGTTTTGCCCCCCGTTTTTCATAGACAGACTACGAGCCTGTGAGCATATTTAACCGAATTTTATGCTACTTAGACGGTGTGATTAATTAAGCCTTTTTGCATCTGTAGTTATTTCACTATGCTCATTTATTGCTACCTATCAAAGAGGGAATGTAATAAAGTATTTTGATAATTTTATACACAACGAAGTTTACATCGAACTGTTTATGTGTCATTTGTGGTCCAACCCTCTTCTTTGAAATCCATCACTTCCAACCTATTGACGACCTGTCTACGATTTGTCTACGACGCTGAACGATCCAACCTGCGTGCACTAAGAAAGGTCTTAGGATACGAATAACACAAAGAGGAATTGAGTGTCCACATATGCAAGACGTCCCATCAGATTGCTATGAAAGTGACATGAAAGGGACGAAAAGATACTGAAAATGATTGAGTCTATCAATTTGCTTAGAGACACAAATTGCCGACAATTGAAGAATTTTGAGGATTTCAATCATTTCTAAGGAACTGTGATTTGACGAAAGAAAATGAAATACTCGTGATGGAGTGCAGGTCTTAAAAACCAAAGCTGCTGTGCGGATAAGTTAGCTCCATTTGTATTCTAGGTCATCCATGTCAGAAATCACGTCCAGCTATTTCGGGTCATAGGACGCTAGTACATTTATCATAACACTGGGTATATCAGGGGTAGGTATATCAGATTGATTAATTATAAGTCATCATAATCAGAAGTGGTTATCATGTCATACATTTGTGCTTGTATTTCTAATATGACAGACCTCATGATTTTAATTTGTTTACTACATTGCCACTGATTGAAATATTTTGATAGAAAAATGGAAAAATTCTTCAAATGGATTTGGACTTGTGCTCTTTCTTTTTCAAGTTTATTTGGATCCTGCAGTTATTTTTTATGAAAGTTAGAAATAGCATGTAGACACCAAAAGTTAAGGATCCTTAGCAGTTTTTCGAATTATGTAAATATTTTTGAAGTGTAAAATTTGATTTACCTCTATGTTTGTATCTAAAAGGTGGCCTTCTAATACTCCTGACACCTTTAGATTGCTTTTTATATATGTGATGAACGAGCAGAGAGCCAGAAACTTAACAGTTTTTAAGTAACTGCTAGAATAAAAGTTTTTTATTCGAACCAAAATGCATACTATAAAGTGCCTGTGAAGCTCGTCAGTCAGATAACAGACTGACTGTTCAAATATGCAACAGTGTAACTAATCTAGCGTCGCATTCGAATCTCATTGTTACAACAATATCTATAGAACGTATGTTCCTCATGTGTGTTCTTCGGTTCTGGCTCTCTGCTCGTTCATCACAATATATTTTGAAAGATTTACATAACCTCATCCATCAAGCTTTTCTAAATCTTTCTTTTTTTCCTCAGAGTACGGTAACGGACGACAACGAGGGAATTACTGTTCAAAGCAAACAAAATAATTCACTACAATTTCTAAGTTGAGAAAACTGACACAACCCTCCCACCAAGCATCTAAAGAAAACTTGTAGTGACACAATAATCAAGTCATGACCATCTAAATTCACGTCTGAAAATCAACGTCTCGGTAGCTCAGTTGTGAGAGCATTCTGCCCGAAAGGCAGAATGTCGTAGGCTCAGTCCCCGCCCTGGAGGTATGATTTGTTTCTCATAAAAAGAACAATTTAACTTTTATCACTAGACAACACATAAGGGCATAAGTAAAGCGTCACAAACTCACATCTAATGGTTAATATTTTTCAATGGATTCAATCAGCCAAGAACTACGCGTGCCCACTGATTCACGAGACAGCATTTATTTCCCCTAATTAAAAATTAAGCCGGAACTTGATATTAACTTGCCATCTGTACTAAACAAAGATCGTTCGTTGATCTACGCCTACGGTTGATAATATCTCGCTCCTAAAAAATGGCTACCTAGTGCATTACCTAAAAATGTAGATCTTTTAACTCCGAGCCCAATATTTTGTCCCTGTGTATCTCAAACTTCCTTGAATTGACAATGAATCCTTGTGCTTGAAAAGTCAAATTAGGGAGACCACTAAGGGGTGTTTTTCTACCGTCGTTTACAGTACACTAAGTGAACTATTTTGCTGTTATCTCATAAGTACGTGCTGCCTACCATGCACAAAAGTATGGTATTTTACCAATTTTTCTGTGCCGGTGTGACACCTGGCATGTTGATCTCACTTTCCAAAGATTTATTGGCAAAATTTAACAACATCTACCAAAGTACACCCGCATATGTTCTATCAGCTTTCGTCGCCAACCTGTGCAATCCTGTGCGTTCTGCCCTTGTCGAAATAGTGTGGCTCTCCTAAATGACAGCGTCTATTAATTAGCCCATGTTGTGTCACTAGGTACAGTAATAGCCTTTTTAGCGTTGTTGGATCATTTAGGTCCGCATGCTATCAAAGCGTATTGCTAGGGGCTTGTGTTAAGAAGCTTAAACCTAGCCATTGAAGACCGGAGGAATTTCTCGCTTCACTCCGACTGTTTAATTACTCCGAAGTTCTTCACCAATTCTGTTAAACAAATCTTCTTCTGTGTTTCGCATTCCTTAGTATATTGAAACGTTCTCATTCACAAGTCCTAATCAGCATATTTCTTTATAGTCAATTGTTAAGTCTTTTGGTCTATTACCTAATAGTTGTCTATGTAATGCCCGTGAATTCTACTTAAGTAATATCTTACATTCATTTCATATAGTATGTTTTGTTAGATTACATTTCGTCGGAACTTTAACCTCAGTGACACACCCTTTCTTTATTACAAGTCGGGTTTCATGGGCTTAGCCAAAACAAGGAAGTGTCATCAAGAAATCTAACAAAAATCACTCAATTCACATATCTTCTACGACTAGGTGTGGTACACCAAAAAACTCTATGAAGTCCATTTCTAACTAGTGTACAATACTTTGTTGATCGGCTCATATAACAAGGTGACGTATTTATTTGGCATGGTTAGAAGAAAAGGATACCGAGAAAGATTATTTCTGTCTTTGTCCATCCAATGTATCCTTTTGACTCAAAGTCGTGTGCAATTATTGCAATATATTCTGATCTTTTACAAAAGAGAATTGACTTTGGAAGCTATAGTTCGTTTCCTGTGATAGTGGCTATTGGCTCAAAACAAATGAAACTAGGTCTTTTGTAATATTTCAATATAACTAAAATCGCATTAAGACTTGTTATCCTAATAACCTTTGCAGGTCGGTTTAGTTTTAATCTTCATTAAGATCTCCGCAAATTGATAAAGTGATGCGTGTCAGATATAACTGGGGTTTCAATTTCTCCCAGCGAAAGATCTTTAAGAATGGCAAGAAATTTTTCTGGCAAGGTGGCTAGACGTATTTGTTTGGCACACAAGTACCAGCTAGTGACATAGTCGCAACTGAAATATTAGATATCATTGTCTAAGCATTTAACAGTTTCCATTAAAATCATTATTCCCGTTTTCCTTCAAATAAAAAATAGTACGGGCTGTTATCCTCCGGTTCTTGATAATTAGCGTTCACTGTTAATCTACTATTACTTAAATACAATTTAAATTTATATCGACGTAATGAATTATAACATATCTCCAATACCTTCTTTGTTTAAAAAGATGCACAAAGAAGAGGAAGAAGGGACCACATTTAACCATTCCTTGAGTGATTATTCTTGGTGTTGGCTTGGCCTTTGTTTTCGAATATTTCTAGTATCTGAAGGCAAGAAAGGGCAGTTGTATGCAAGTGTTATAGAAATGAGAAACTACAGAAAAGAAGGCATAAGGCGAAAGAACGGAAAAGGAAAAAAACAATTGCTTTAGGAAACCAAGGATGGTGCTGGGAGTGAAGGCCTTTAAGATAAGTTGTTCTGTGGTTATTATGTGATAGCGATATGGCTGTGCAGGGCAGTCGGGGTGTTTTATCTCTAGATGAAATACTTTGTCAGTTGCCTTAACAACCTTGTAATTATAATTTTCCTTGTTGTTATTTTACTATGCATTGTCTGTAAGACACACGTGTTACTTTGGCAAATGAACGAATTTCAATTTGTTTTATATGTTTAAGACGAATTTTTAAATCATCCCCTAATACTTGGAGGCATGTTCTGTGCCTCTATTTTTATTGAAATGATTATGCATTGCCTAACCTATTTCGTCACAATTTGACTTTAAATTTTTTGCTTGACGTTACAAAGAATTTGAAGCGTTTTAGCTTACAAAAAAGCTGCTAATAGTTTTGGATTTTTGGCCTCCCATCACTCCATTATGGGTGTCAGACAGCGCGTCAACCTAAATAATAAATACTTTGTTTGAGTTTGTTTACCAACGGCTTTATATTATATTTCTATTTTGGTGATAGATTTAGACCAACCTCAAAGGGGCCATTTCTAAATTTGTCATTTGTGATGATGAGGATTTAACAGGGAGGCTAGACCACAAGGGTCTAGTCTCAAAGATGAATAAATTAGTTTACATGTCTCGCTCTGTCTGTTGCTATGGTAACGGTATTGTGCACATAGCCACGACATCAAAATATTGGCAGGTATACGGACATGACAGGTACGTGATATGCGTATAAAGGCTTGATGGTTTTTTTGACTAGACATAATGGCAGACAAATTAGGCTAACCGCTATGGATTTACACTGATGTTCTGGATATTTGATACTGATTAACCTTGTCGCTTCATTTTGTTAGTTACTTGTGGGAATACATACTTGTTGATAAGATTGACCTACCATTTGCCTACCTACCTGCAATATTTTGACGCATAAAAGAGACTACAACTAGGGCTAAGGACTTGTTTTGACGTCTAAAGGGGTAATGTCTCTATCTGGGCTTAAAACATACGAGGATAATGAGATGTGTAATTGCTCTCACAAATATGGGTCACATCCCAGAAACCCGAAAGGGTCTACACCCATGTCCGTAACTCAAAGTACTTTTAACTCATCAATGATGCTACCATTACCATGCACACAATCATCAATGATGCTACCATTACCATGCGCACATTGCATTTATTTGACAATTTCAAAATTCTCAGTTTTGTTTGTTGTACTTCATTATTTTATAATTGTTTTGTTTTGACATATTTCGGAATGACGTACTTGTTGAGTTATGGCGTAATTAGATTTTCGTCATACTTCATTGCTTTGTAGCTGTTAATGTTATTCTTGTTCCAGTCGCTTGTATTTGGTGATTTTTCCGCACTTTAGTTGTTTGTTGTTGATTTTGTTATCTTTTGCTAGTTATTGATACATTGCATTGTGATCGTTTGTGTTAACAAAATGTATGCTAAGTCTGCAGAATAAATCCTCAAAGTATTATCTAGAAAAATGTTTGAAGGCAATTCTAAAAAATTCCTTCAAACATATTTTAAACAACTACATTACGTTGGAAAGAGATCTTATCTTCTTTGGGGAGCTTTTATAGATTTACATGCACTTCCTATCACCTATTATTGTCTTCTTCACACTTGAAATTCCAAACATTAGCTTAGGTTCTTGTAGATTGTATCCAGTAGATTTGTGTTCCTTCTTTTGCTCCAATGAATCGAGAAGGGAAACATCAAATTGTTGTTCAAATTCAAAAGCATAAGAAGCATAGATTAAAAAAATCCACCTTTTTCACTTGTAGTTAAAGTATAGGCGAAGGAAGGACCGAGATAACAGATTTTAGAGTAACCCCAGCCTTAAATATAGGATTTCATCCGGAATATAAAGTGCTCTCTGTAACTTTTCGAAAAGACACAACGTTCAATCATATTGACTAGTCATGAGTAAAGAGACAAAATTAAAAACTTGATATTTGAAAAGTGTGGTTTAAAATAATCTGATTGTAGGTAAGACAGAAAGAAAGGATCTACAAAATTTCAAAGTTTAGATGCCTCTCACTACTTAAAATGGACATAATACGTACCTTGTTTGCTAAAGCAGAACTTATCATCGCCCGCTCAAAAATACTTAAATATACTTAAATCAGTCACCATCATATAGTATTGTACGGCAAAGGTATAAAAAACAAAATATTAAGTTTGTAACATTCTTATTAATTTGGAGAAATGACTAATCCATCCTCTAGCCACATGCGAGCATAAGAAAGGCTTTGTAGGTCGCTAAGTTGTGGACGGGTAGCATAATAACTTATCTTGTTTTGTGGCTTAGCTCACTAACGACGACAGTTCAAATAAAAATTACGGTAAAGAAAATGATGCTTATTTTAATCGCTGGGTAGCTTTTACTCATCTGTTCAAACTGATGACTGTAAATTGTTGTAAATTGTTGTTACAGAGTGTGCAATGGTGTCCTGGTAACGTAGCATTTCCTTGATAGGGACACAGCGCAAGATGTCCAACATTCCTTCTTTCTTTAAATATTGTAGATATCTCGATGAATTCTCGATCTTCTATTTTGCATCGTTTGGCACTCGCATCAATGCCGGTCCTTTTTGTTCCTTTACTTATATTAAAAGTTTTGAAAATCAGCAAAAGACATTTGCTGCTATTTTTCAACCTTATCGTTTAATTGACAATAGCCTGTTCTGTTAACACCAGATGCTTGTAGACCGCAATTGTCCAGTCTTTACATCAAAGTTACAGGTTTTTCAGAGCATACCAGTTCTCTTTCAATCGTCATTGTAATGATGTTTTTCCTGTTAGTAAAACTTGTCTTTGACCGATAATAACGCCTTTGTACATTGTATGAGAGAAAGTTTATCTTTCCAATGAAATCTGAGCTTATATTGTTGACCTCTTGTCATTTTTTGACTCGTAATATCTTAACATGGACAAATAGCAAACAGACGATAGGTGACAGTGGCAGTACGGTCAGAGTTGGTCAATCGTCATCTTCAAGGGTCCCTTTTCAGTTCCAATCATGCGTCAACATTTTGGCAGTGTACTTGCTAGTAATTCCTGACTGTTAACTCTTTTTTTTATTAATCTTATTCCTAGATACAATAAGTCAGATAGGGGATTATAGACACTTATTAGAAATGTCTAATGTGTAACCAGGAAAGTATCAATTGATGGAAGTTAAGAATGATTAAAACAAACCAAACAGAAAGGAGCAAACTATTTTCAAGTTTGTAGCAGACAAAGAGCCGCCTTGGTATAGTGGATAAGACAAAGATCTTTCAAACCAGTGGTTGCGAGCAGGAATCCATGTCACCACAAAGAAAAATACCAGACAAGGTAACGGGAATCTACACTCATAACGAGCTCACTTCCCTACAAAGTTCCATACCTCTGGCATGGGAATCAGCTTCGCTCAATAGCAAGCAGACAAGGCATTTGCGAAATGATTAAATATCAACAGATTTGCTTTTTCGCAGCAGACTAAACTTTTTTTAGTATTTCAATCGTCATAGCAATACTAAAAGTGAAACAAATTATATCACTTATATCAATAACATCATATTTAGAAGAACATGGCGTGAAGGTAGCTTGATTTCACTTGTGGTCTTTCAATCCCCCAGAACAAATTGTTGAAAATATCCTTACTCAGACTTAACCATAAAATCAGCTTACGTATATACAGACACTTCTAAGAGCAATCCATTAAGAGAGAGACTAAAGTTCATGGAAAGCTTCGAAGTAAACAGTAAATGCAAATAAAACAAATCATAATATATTATGATACATCATTGTTAGCAAACAAAGAGCAGTCTTAATTTAAAGAAAGCACGAAAGTTAAGTTGTGGTATACGGTATCCCTTGTTTAAACAGCGACCAAGTAACAGAAGAGACCCATGGAATGAAATGTTTTTCGACAAATTTCCATACTTGAACAAGGCCACAAGGTGAACGAAAACTTTTAAAATCAGTTTGATTTTGTTTTCTTTCTAGGAATAATTATCTTTTTCTTGAAATTTCAATAACTGAAATGGCACAAGTACCTTGATAACATTATAAATCATCACATGTTATCTACGTTAGTCCCCAGATTGACACAGAATATTGGAAGTATTTCGCAACTTTTATGATTGACCAAAGAAGAAGTTCGACTTTCTCAATTTTCTCCTAATTTGAAATTCGTTGTTTGTCCCCATCAGGAGAGAACACGATGGAAGTTGGAAATAGTTTGGCTTTTTCTGGTTATCATCACCCTTTCCTGCTAGCATGTTTTTGATCAGATTATTATTCATTTGAAACTACCAGTTGAGAACAGTGGGAATGGATTGTCCTTTCCTTGTCGCTTCAATAACGCCGTTGCCGCTCCTGATTAAAGCGTCATGGGACGGGAAACTCAGATTTATCCAGAGCTATACTTTGCGGCCTATATATCTGCATGTGCTCTATCTTTTACTTAAAGGTTTTAAACAAGGAATGTTGGGGGGGGGATGAAAACAATGACATTCCGATCCAAGCTCATCTCATCAAATCATAGACACAAGATATGAATTACAATGTTGTCTTTATTTCATTATACCCGACGGTTATCAGTGGTTGCCGCAACTCTTCTTCTCTTCCAATTATACCAGTATCTTTATTACACTGATGGTTTAACCTCTTGTCAAGTCCATTGACCCTGAAATGAGAACAAAGTAAAATGGTCAAGTATATTTACAACTTAATTGCTCTTCATATGTATGGGTACATGTAAGGGGAAAGCGACTTCCTGTCAAAAGTGAACTATGACAACAACGGCTAATATGTTCCAAGAGAATCAAAAAAATTTTCTTAAAACACAGAAGAGTTGAATGTTATGCGCAGTAGTTCGACAGACGGAGGAAGACCTGACTTCCATGCCTTTGCTTTTTGAATGCTAACGTAGAGACATGACAGCATAAACTCGTTTTCATAATAAGGACTGTAAAATTATGTAAGAGCTTATACTTATCATACGCGTAGGTGCAAGAGCGGTGAGCAAAGGAAACAGTCCCTTTTGAATAAAGCATAATTTTATGAAATGGGTGTGATCACTCGCCCACAACCTCTGCGACAATTGGGATTGGTGTGACTATGTTTCACAAATACCCTGTAAAGGTACTCCCATTGATGTTAATAAGAAAAATCTGCTCGGCATAATGCCATTTCATGTCATGTCATGTCATGTAATGTAGATTTAATGAAAATGCAATGTGAATGTGAATGTCATCTCATAACACCACATCTTATGACCCGTAATTTTTAGGGTTAATGGAATTTCAAGTAAAAGGAAAGTCCTTTCACGTAATGTCATAGAAATGAATACGTAATAAGGCAGTGTATTGGCATGTCATGTAGTGTAAGTGTAAATGTAAAGAAAATGTAATGTAAATTTGAATGTCATGTGTAGTCATTTCGTGTCATCAAGTGTCGAATCATGTCGTGCTGCGTAATGAAATGAAAAGTAAATGTTATGCCATGTCGTATAGCAATTTATTTCGATTCATTCCATTTCATGTTATTTTCTGTCATAACATGTTATGTCTTGTCATGCCGTGCAATGCCGTTTCTTGTCATGTCATGTCATTACTTGTCACTTCATGCCAATTCGTGTCATGTCATGTCATATTTTGTCATATCCCTCCTTCATTTCATTTCGTTTCGTTTCATTTCTTTTCATTCCTTTTTGTTTTAATTCGTTTCGTTTTATTTCGTTTCGTTTCTTGTTATACAATGTGATGTTATGTATCATTAAATGATGTTTTGTATGGAAAAGACGCTAGGAGTGCTTCATGATTAATGATGTTAAATTTGCTCTGCTCTGCAATACCGCATAAGGCATTAGTGAATTAGATTGCATTAAGATAAAGCAATTTATGGAAAATGGAATGATACGATGAATCTAGATAATAACTTTCATTTCTTACAAATTAATCTCACGGTCTCAGTATTTTTAGCGAGCATTGTACCTTTTGGTGCCGTGCATCAGATCAACTTGATTGTTTTATTATTTTTCAAAAATAATGCACCGCCACTTTTCCCCCGAAGACCAAATAAGGCAAATATATCAATAATGATGTCAATTATTCATATCGATGTTCTTTTGCCATTATCAAGATGGATTTTCAACAGAGCTACCCGACAATGAATAAATGATTATGATTTGATTTGTTCAGAACGTCTTGGTTCTCTAATGGTTGTTTAGCAATAAAAGGTCCGGCTGGACTCTTTTGTTACTGATGCCTGATATCGTTATACCCTAATATATCACAGCAGTTGTCTTTCTGTGACTTTTTACAGTAAATTTTTCCCACTCAAATGGACTTCTTAAGCCTTGTTAGCAAGTACAAAACATTCGTCGGAAAGGAAAAGACAATGGTTTAGAGGTCCAGAGGTGCGTAAGCGGGGCAAATACCCTCAATAAAAGTACTTGCTTCATATTGACAATGAAAACAAGTCAATCTTCTCAATTTTCCAACCACTGCCTCTGCCAGTAAGCTAAACCAGTTGGCTACGCCCCCGAAGGATCATAATTTGAGGACTAAACCTTTTCCTCTTCCTGTTTGATTATTCAAAGACACTAAACCAATAAAAAGTATTTCGCAAGAATCAACCATAACAAAAATACTTGTATGAATAACAAACGAAGAGTCATTGTCAAATTAGGGTTAGACATTGGAGGTAAAACTGTGGTATCGAAAATCACTTACAAACTAAAAATTCAAATTTTGAATTTAAAACATATAGCAAGAACATAAACTTTACTGAACAATTTAACTTGTGTAAATATTAAAGACTACTATTACTATTATTCTTATCGTTTTTGCAATTTGCACAGGCCATTCTTCTTGCTGATTAACTTCTCTTGGGCGAGCCACAACTAGCAGCTAAGGGCCAAGAGCTTTCTTTCTCCTTACGTCTCCAACACTTTTTCAAGTATTCTAGCTGTTCCCAACAAGGCTGTTTTTTGAACAACACTAACACCAATTTCAATCCGTAGTTTTTCCATCCATCCATTAAACATTTGCTTGCACAACCCATAGGACCGACACCTACTGGTACAACTTGCACCATTTTTAACAACCAGAGCCCTATTAGTTCCCTCTTTAGATTTCAACTTTTTCGACTTCTTTGTCGTGCACTCTATTATCTCCTGGAACTGCATCGTCAATAATGATACACGATTTCGTCTTCTTCTCTTCCAATATCTAGTCAAGTCTCCTAGCTTCAATAATGTTGTCACACTGGATGCTGATGTCCCATAATAATTAATAATTACTATTATTATTATTATTATGATTATAATAATAATTATTATTATCATTATTATTATATTATTATTATTATCATATTTACTTTATGCATTGTTTATTACTTCCTAGAGAGCCGGATCCAAACAATGGTTCTAAGGCTCTAGAGGGTAGGTATTGCTTTCTACATTATTGATAACACTCTCTGTATTATGTGTGCTGTTCCGAGCAGGGCTATCTTCTGGACATCTTGTATGTTGATGTTACCTGGGATCTTGTCAGTGTACTTCTCTAGTCCCTTCTTCACAAGTCCAATAGCTCCGATGACCACTGGTATTGAAATGGTCTTCATTCCCCACATCCTGTTGATCTCAATTTCCAAATCCTTGTACTTTGATAGCTTTTCAGTTACTTTAAC
>JANTCA010039416.1:0-41654 GCA_024741275.1 Chironex yamaguchii
TATAGTATAGTATAGTATAGTATAGTATAGTATAGTATAGCATAGTATAGTATAGTATAGTATAGTATAGTATAGTAGTAGTACAGTAGTAGTACAGTAGTAGTACTATAACATAGTAGTGTTGTGTCGTGTCGTGTAGTGTGTAGTGTAGTATACTTTAGTATGGTATAGTATGTTGCTATTCTATAATTATGGTACATGTTAGCATAAACCATTGTTTTTATGCCGTTTTTAAATAGGGTATATATTTCCTTTCCATCCCTCAGGCGTCCTGTATATGTATGGTTGCACTTAATTGCTTAAGCCTTATGTTTGTTAAAGGACCTCTTGCATTCAAGACAAAGGTAAGTGGACACAGGTATCAATAAACTTGTATGTATAGCTCTCTGTATTCGACACTGGCCCTTTATTTATTGAACTTAAAACATGATGACATTGATACCACTGAATTTCTCAGCGTAAGTTTAAAGAGACGTATCAAGGTACGACTTGGCTCTAAGAAAGGCGGGGATTCGCTGTCATCCAATGTATCACAGTACGCACACGTGATTCTGTAACTTATTTCAAAGTTTGAAGAGGTTCAGGCTAACGAAAAATCAACTGAAGATATCCCTGGAATTTTTTTGCAAGTTAAAGAGTATTCCAAAGTAGTCGATTATATTAGTCGATTCTATCTTAGCCGCTCTTGCATTCGTCGCTTTTTACCGTATCTGTTATTACGTTTGTTTATTGTCACCGAATCCGCTCTCACATAAGTCGCTTGTACCTTAGCCGCTCTCACATTCGTCACTACTTCTGTAGCCACTCATACAGTAGTTGCTTTTCAATGTAACCGCCCATACATTAGTGGCTTTTCAATATGGCCGCTCATACATTATTTGCTTTTCAATATGGCCGCTCTTACTTTGAGAGGGTATCTCTATTAGAGTGAACGTGGGCTACTCGTGAATATACGGATTTGATTGTTTCACACGTTGACGCTGATTTTCGCTTTTCGCTCGGTAGCTAAATTTAGTCGAACTTGTTTCTGATAGCGAATGAAACATTTTATATTTTCAAGATGGCGAACTTCGATTTGCAAAGAAACTGATCGTTTTTGGAGCCAAAGATGAGGAAAAGATTTCCTGTGTTTCGCTGGTAATGGAGAAGACGAATGGAGAGTCCCAGTTGCATGAGTAGCTGACGATCTCACAAAGTGATTGTTGCGTTTCACCGTAATGGAGAATCCCCATTACCCGCTCTTACCTTAGCCGCTCTTACTTTTAACTCACGTTTATTTACATGTTCATGTCTGTAGCATTTACAGCAAAAGAATATCGACAACTGCAAATGAAAGACCATGTATCTACCTTATACAGCGATTTTTCATTAACTTAGGTTGGAGCTTGTTAAG
Organism: Chironex yamaguchii; assembly: GCA_024741275.1. Lineage (NCBI taxonomy): Eukaryota > Metazoa > Cnidaria > Cubozoa > Chirodropida > Chirodropidae > Chironex > Chironex yamaguchii. The sequence continues at coordinate 1,394 of JANTCA010039416.1, forward strand.
ATTTTCAATTTGTACGTGCTAATTTTTACAAATTATATCTCTTTATTTCAGGCAAGTTTAGGAAAAATGTCATTTTCGATGCTTGGATCCTTCGGAGCCATGCTGGAGATCATTATGATATTGTATCCTTTTCTAACTTGTGGGCTTAGGTAGGGCTTTTTATGCTAGCCATCTTGCTTTGTATGTAAGACTAATCGCAAAAAAGTAGAAGCGTTTATAAGCGGTCAAATCTTTTAAAATTTATCATAGAGTAATCAAAGTACAAGTTGCTAGAGCCATCATTCGAGGCCTTGTTTTTATTAAAATAACCAAGAAACCAGCTGAGTTGTTCACACGGTTCTTAAATCCTGGAAAATAAACTTTTGGAAACATAAATCACAAGAGCGACAATGAAATATGCACTACTGTAGGTGCCAAGTAAACTTTCATTGAGCAGTGTAATACATGTCAATTTGGAGTGCTGGACAATATTTGTTTAACAGTTAATTTTACAAGTTTGCAAGTTTTACAACTAACATGTTGAGTCTTGGGTGACAAAGTGTAATTTTTTGATGTACTTTCATTTTACCGTCTCGTCGTGGAGTCGAATTTTATTCGCTTGTTATTGCACGCCCTCAGATATTGAAATTTGTGGTGAACTCTGATTTGAAAATCATTTGAATAATTCAAAGATTTTTGAATAAGCCAGCGCAAGCATCTGAGTATCTTAGACCTCGGCTTTTCGTCATAAAAATTGGATTGTTTACCACTCTTGGTTCTAATTTCTGTCAACATTGAGCTTTCGAGCCCGTTATTTTGAAAAAGATGCCACGTCAAAAAACACGAAGGCGCAATTTTTTGTGTTTGCAACGCCAAGTCGCTTTTCTTCGTATTGGTGAGATGAACAGAATCAGAAATTCGGAGTCCCACTAGATTTCCATTACAGGAAAGAGAACTTTGTTTTAGTACTTTTTCTTATATTCAGATCTTATAAATGTCTTTTAGTTAATCGAAATTCAATCAGACAATGCACGTTAGTGAAAGAAAGTCTGTACTTCGTTTGATATGGTCGTTGTCGAAGGTTTCTTAACGAAGCAAGTTATGTGATGGCCGCCTCGCTTGTTGGTTTATACGGTATACCATTGTTTCAAAATATCAAGCCAGTGCAAAGTAAAACTACCATGACAAAAGTAAGTGACTTATTTGACTATTTATCTTAAAGGTAGGCTTCTTTGATAAAGTAAAAGAGTAAACATTAGCTTTAAAAATCTTTGCACTTATGTATGAAATACGGAATAAGGAAACGCCTAGCTTGTAGAAGATCAGCACTAAAAAGTAAAAAGTAATTATCACCGATAGAGTATAAATGCTTACATAACTACTTAAGAACATAAATATATTCGCCTTATAGAGAACGAACGCATTTCCAATAAAGAGAATCATCACAAATGCATTATGGAAAAAAGCCAAGCATGATGACTTGTTTGAAGGATGACTAGCGTGATGTTTTCCATGTGACCGGCGCATTACGAGTAAAAACAGTCGTCATTGCCTCCGTCAGGAGGTTATGTTTTTGTCATGACCTGTTTTTCTGTTTCTCTGTCTGTCTGTTTGTTAGCATTTTTATGACGTTTGCGATCTGGAATAAGAAACGAATTATTTTAAGTTTGGAGACGATTTGGATCACCGTCTGGAACTAGGATTTTTTTAAGGATGCTTTAACATTGGGAGAAAGGACAATTTTTCGCATTTGCGCCTATAACTGCAGAAAAAAGTGTCAAGACACTAGAGAAAGAGTTGCAAGACACGCTTCCAGATGTTCTGCAAGATATGCAATATGTTTTGTTGGAATCACTGTATGTTTGGAGATCTGCTCTCTCTAAGTGCATTTCTAGCTGACTTACGGGTTGTAGAGGACGAATGCATTACAACTGAAGACAAACAAAATAACTTATAGAGGACGAAATATGTCACTAGTAAATACTAATATAATTGACTTATGGTTTATATTGGTCAGTACATCGCGAGTAAAAACAAAACTAACTTGTGGTTTATAGAGGAGGCCTCCAACATGGGAAAAGACAAAACTAATTACCTATATTTTGTGGAGAACGACTGCATTATAGTATAAGACAAATAGAATAACATGTTTTGTAGAGGACGAAGTATGATGGATTGAAAATAGTGAGAAAGTAGTCACTTGCAGTTGGAAATGAGTGATATAAATGAGCACATAAAGGCACGTGCGAAGTGGGTTTGTTGTCTTTTATGAGATTGTGTGTGCATATTCTTCTTATTCTTGCAGATGATAGCAAACTGTATAGTCCTGCTGGTGTTAAGCTCTGCATTGCCTGTTCTTGCAAGAACTTTAGGTAAATCTCAGTTTCATTGCTGTCACTCTTTTACCTTTGTAAAATATTTGTGCCGTGGGGCCAATGTATCCATATAAAGTATCAAAATTGCTTTGAAAATTTGCGGCACTGTGCTAAAATATACTTAAAGAGCTTTTTTCGTCTTACACTCTTCAGAGTATAAGTCTTCAGAAAGGAAAGTATAGATATATTTCAACCTTTTTCTGAAGAGTGTCATACAAAAATGCTTTTTAAGTACGTTTTTAGCGCAATGTTGAAAGTTTTCAAAGCGATTTTCAAGTTTCGTACCACAAAAAGATTGTTAAAATAGCAAAAATGTTTTGTAACTTACTGTCCTTCTGAATATAAGTATCCATCCGTGAAATTTCGACGTACAAGGTCTTAGTAATGCGACAAAGTGGGTATCCATTCCCATGCTTGTTTAGGCAGTCGCGTTAAAGCATACCTGGAAAATTTCTATCTTTTTCTATTCACAATTGAAACTTTACAGCCTCAAACAATAAGAAAGGAAATCAGTGTAGACAGGAGCTTTATCATGACATGAATCTTATGCTTTTTATGAGCTCATAAAAGGCATACGACTCATGTCATGATAAAGCCCCTCTCTACATGGCTCCACTGAGTCCATCAAGTCAAGAATTTTCAAGAAATCAGTATAGTTCCCGGGGGTCTCGTTGAGGAGTGCAGAGTATCATTGCGATGTAGATACATGTTAAACAGTGTATCAAAGTTTTGTACCATAAACAGACCTTGCGATTGTTTCCAGCTCTTTCCTGTTCAAGGTGTGTAAAGGTAGGAAGAATGTTTTATCGGTACTTTTCAAACTTTTTTTAAACTCCAGGAATTACAAGTTTCGACTTGATGGGAGAATTTGGTCGGTTGGATTGGCTAGGAAATATCCATTTGGTATTATTTTATAATCTAGTTTTTGAAGCGTCGGCTTCATTTTGCCTGGTGAATAAATTTACTTCGTCGGTCCGGAAGGCACTATTCGAACAAGTCAAACTATCACCATTGTTTAGGAACATTAAATTTAACCTGAAGAGCTCATAGGACAAATGACCAATGAGCGCAGAGGTAATGTTTGTCGATGTTGCTCATGGGAAAGTGATAGTCACACGGAGCTGAATTTCCTAAAAACGAGAGCAAAGTATACAGAATTTTTACAGTGATATGAGGTTAAAGCATCCGAGGAACGTAATGAGGTATCAGAAGGGACGACCCAAGGAATCCAATTTCAACGGAGTCTTCGTCGTCGAAAAGAATATTATTGGTGGTTTTATCGAACAGATGACGAAGCGATATTCTCCTGTTGCGTAACAGACGTGATCTTAACAACTTCTGTGAAACGAACGATTTCCTGATCTTGAGATTTTAATGAGTTTGTTGTTGAGGGCTTTCGATTGTTTGCATTAATAAGCTTAATGCATAAGTAATCAAGATATTTCCAGGACAGTGCAGAGCGACTTGGAGAAGAAACGAGACAGACCTAACAATAAAAGTAGAGTGTGTTGCTTTCGTTCATTTTCAGATGTTCCTGGTGTAAGGTAACTGATGCAAGTTAAAAACGCTTTTTTAACTCAGTTTTGATGTTATTTCGTGAAATTTTGGAGCGCTTCAGGCGTGATTGATAGGGGAAATGTAAGTTGGTATATTAGCGATACAAGTTCAGAACTGTGAAAGCTGCTTCTTAGTGTAATGAGTGGACAATTGTGGCATTTCCCTCACTCAAAAACTCGAGTTAAAATTACACCTTACTTTCGTTCTAAGCTGTCCGCCGATCAAAGGTGAGCATTGCGCTTCGACAGCTGCGAGCTGAGTATTGACTTTAAGTCATGTAAACATGGTTTTAAACGACGGCATTCAATGTAATGTCCGTTACTGTAGACGTGAATTCGTGAAACGATTAAGAATTTCACGATATAAATTTGAATTAGTTATAAAGGTAGATAAACGTTACGTGCCGCGTATAGATATTGTGTTGTAAACAGTACCTAGTCGAATGTGGCTATCTGAGTAATACGCATGACATAGTACAGTACACTTGTCCGAACCCCGATTTTTTGAATCTCGATTATCCGAACACGTTTTCCGAGACATGCAATTTTTCCGATTACTGTCTTGGTTATCTGATTATGTAAAGTAATATGGTTCATGTCAGGTTTGCTAGGGTGACACCCAGGTTCGAATCTCCCATGGCTACAATTATTACAGATCACTTTTACTGTTAAAATATTGAAGATTGACTGTATGGTATATGACTTGTAGTTGTGTATTTTGAGTGGTTTGGTATGAAAGAATTAACCAACATAAATTTTACATTGGACAAAATCATCAAAATAAAGCTTGTTTTGTGCCGTGCAACATCCCGTGAACTTTTTTGTTAGTTAAAGGGATAAACAGGAAGTTGTGAACTTAGCTTGTTGCCCTAACTTAATTTAAGCGTCGGCTCTCTTGACGAAAAAAACACAATTTCCTTAAAATCTTGTTAAGAAAATGCTTTTTTACACGTTTTGATTATTAAAATCGCAAGGAGATGTCAACGTTCATAGAAGAATGTAAAATATTTATAGCTCCAGTTACGCATAAACTTCGCACTTTACACGCTTCGGCCAAGCTTCAACTCGTTTTGAGTCAGTTTGTCTTCTGAAATCAGCCCTGTATGTTATTGCTATCCTCAGTTTTTCAAGACTGTTGGTATGGTTTAGCAATGTATCAGTGTAATTCCCTGCCCTTCTTTTGATACTTGTTCATCCTAGTTATGGCTGCTGGAGCATCACTTGATGCCTTTCCCTCGGAGTTTCGAATTCAGTATCCTACTAACTCTGTCTGCATTGTTTAACGCGAATCATCATCTAATAATGAGGTGAAAGGTCAGTCATTCTACTGTTTCTGTTTTGCTGCTTAGCCGTTTGGATATGACTCAAGGGTACCCTAGGTTAATTCGCTTTTAGCTGATTGTGACTAGTAAACTGCTTCCCTACCTGTCTTTTACCTCTCCCCAATTGCAAGACCAAGTCATGAGTTTATTTTCTTGCAGAATTCATTTCTTCGGACAGCCATTTTTAAACCCAAGAAGTATCAAATGTTTGTGCTCTAGATACCAAAAACAACAAAATAGCTTTTTTATCCGCGATATGTCATTGATGAAGAACTAATTTGTACTAAGTTGATGTTGGTTTTTTCTCGCTACATAATTTGCTCCATTACTTCTTTTTAGTTTCCCTTGTATTCGTTTATATGTCCGATGATTATTTAATTGTTAGATCATGGATTAATGGCCATGCATTAAACAGATGTTAATATTTTTCATGTTGTTGCGTCATTTTTATAAATATTTTTAAGTATCTAGTAGTTTATAGCTCAGTTTGAGATATATATTTTGTTTCCACTATTAGTAGTTTATTGAGATGAGTGTTGCTCAGGTGGAATATGATGATTATGGTTTGACTCAAATTGTTGATACTTTTGTATCTCTGCTGTTCGCTTTAGCTGCTGGTCGAACTACTTGTCGCGTGACGCAGTAAGATGTGGTTAGCAGATCCCTTCATGTCAATGTTGCCGTGATCATCTTAACCGCTCGCGTATGCGACAAGTTATTCATTTCATTATAAGATTTCATTTCTTGTATTTTAAGAGAAGTTACTTTATGTGACCTATACTGCAAGCGATATATCTAAAATTGATTCAAAAAATATGTTCTTTCGAAAGTTGATGGAATGAAAACAAAATAATAAATCATCACCTGCCTCCCATGTTTGAAATAGAAAAATCACAATGAAAGATAAAAGTGATACTACTGTTCCACTGATAGCTACTGTTATTTATTTCAATAAATAAAATATATTTATTTACTTTACCGCTCTTTTGAAGAAGATAATGATCCATACGTGAATATTGGACCTGCAAGGCATCAGTTGCATGAAGTAAAGTTACAAATTTAATTTACTTTATAGTTATATTAGCCCCACCGCACCATAATTTTGTGAATCATCCTCTATTTCAATATTGAGCCACAAATTATCTCACGTTAATGAGCCATGACAGTGCAAACGTCTCAGATCCCTTTATAGAGTAGTGAACATTGACAGTTTGAAGAATACTTTTATTAACGTTTATTTTGAAAATTGAAAATGATGAAAGTCTTTGTAAGGGAAGTAAGTGGGGAAGATTTGGATCTAATTTTGGAACTATTGGAAAGAGATCATTTCCAAGAGGATTTGCAACCAGAACTTGAGGTGATGCTAAACGAGGTAAGGGTTGTGAGCTCGCATTTTTATACCAATGAGTCAGGAAAAACACAAGAGAGATTACCTTGTCCATTGTACTTACAATTTTAACTTCTAACTGTTTTCGTTTTCCATTGAATATGCTATTTATCATGGTATATAGCATATAGCATATAGCACTAAACTTGGTATATTAAGATGGGGACTTCTTCAGGGGTTGGAGCTAATTGAAAGTGGATTCACTGATTTACAGTACGTTATAAATGTACATTACAATACATATGTCTTCTATTGGAAGACAGTAAACAGACGTTTTATTAAGGTATAAAAGATGATAGAACTATTTAACAAGCTTTTTCAACTTTGCTCGTACGTTTTTGGTGAGCTATGTTAGTTAAATATCAAAAAAATGTTTATGAAAAACCAGAAGACTAAATCCAAAGTTAAAAGTATAACAATAATTCTCTTTCCGATCTTTCCTAAACGACATCAACTGTAGGACTAGGCTGTCATCTGATATACCAAAAGGTTACATTTTAATTAGTTTTGGAATCTTTCCTTAGATACGTCAAAAGCAAGCGGTCTCAATTTGACTAGCATGCGAAAAGAGGAATTTTCAAATCTGCAGTCAAAACATTTTTTGGATGACCACAAAAGAAAACATCAGTTTGTCTTTTTGTGTGTCTATATACTTGCCTACCTACCTATCTGTCAGCCTCTGGCTGGCTTTCTCTGTCTCTCCATGTATCTGTCTATCTGTCTGTCTATCTATCTATCTATCTATCTATCCAGCTATCTGTCAATCTATCTATCTATCTATCTATCTATCTATCTATCTATCTATCTATCTATCTATCTATCTATCTATCTATCTATCTTGTAAGAGAACCATTTTAAAATGAAACCCCTCATCAGACCCAGCTTCAGAGAACAACCCATATAGATGTTTTAAATTTGAAGTCACAATTACAGTTTGAAGACACTTTGCTTAGCTCATTAAAAAATTTGAATAGTCTATTTGTAACTAATGATGACAGCATACAATCTTATATGCAGGTTACTGATAACATTAGTTATAGTGGAAGACCATTGCAATGCAAAGTAATACTGCTTTAGACCATAACGAAACAGCAGTAAGTAGTGGCAATGTGAGGCATGTTTCACTTGACATCTCAGCTAAAAATGGAAGCAAGCTATTGCTAAATACTTCTTATGAAGACCTTGACTGTGCAGAACATATTGTTAACAAAGAAATAGAAAACAATTGACAATCTTTATACATTCTTTGTATACTTTGCTGAAATATGTGAAAAAATGTATTACTTGCTCTGGGGTTCCTGTTGAAATGTACTCCAAAAGTATTGATGGAGTAAAACCTCATTGCCCCCGGTGTCCAAAATCAGGAATTTCCTAGTGAGTAGGAGAGTATTTGGCATCTGCTTTTAAGTGCCAATTAAAACATACATACCTTGACCATTACAAGGGAGCATATTACGAAGGATTTATGGTTATCCCACGCAACGCTGTTCTTTCCAAAAGATCGTATTCAAACATTTGGAGTCGCACGGTAATGAAAAAATATATCACCATTTTATAGCCAAAGCCATGCAAGATGATGATATTAATAATGATAAACAAATCAAAATAAAACTGAAAAATCATCCTAAAACGGCAATTTGTAACAAAATCATGCTCCTTGTGACATTTCTGGCAAGTGGATGCTCATGAAAAGTGTTCTTTGCCATAACAAGACAAAACATGGAGCTGACAACACACAAAGCTGTATACCCTTAGAAAGGTATATATATGGTCACAAAGACTGCTAGGGGTGGTATAAGGTATCTGTTGCATGCCCAAAAGATTCTGAATAATATTCGAAAAGTACTTAATTTTAAAACTCAATATTGCTGGGAGTAAATGAAATTAGCATGCAAGTCAGCGATGACATATAAAAAGACAATAGTAATATTGCTACATTTCCAGAACCAATAGGACCTTATGATGACACTATGATGAAAATATTGTTAAGTGTCTGCAGAAAAAGAAAGAATGTCCAACACACTGTCCCCAATAGCCATGCAATGGGATGTTTATACTCTAGCGATCAGAACAATCAGTCCCTCCCTGTCCCTAATTGTTAAAAGTTTTTAGTTTTTCCACCCAGGACATTCTTATTCCAAACCCCTTATCAATAACTTTTAGCCTTTTTGTCCATAATTTTTTTTTATTTTGTTGAATTAAATCATTGACAATTGCATTGCTAACTTCAACGCAAGCGCTTTTCACCAAGTCGTTATCAACTTCGTGGCTATTCTACATTGAAAGCAACATTTGTGATGAACTAAATGACTCCAAAAGTACTTGCAAGAAAGATATTTACCCGCCTTGTTCAGAAGGAAAGTCAGTGAAAATAATTTATTGTATGTAACATCACCAAGTCCCACATGTCTTCAAAAATTGTAATAGAGACATGATCCCATCTGTTCTCATACCAAAAGAAACACATTGCCAGGAGTACCACATGGAACTTCAAGGTCCTTTTACCAGTAATTTAACCAGAGCAGGTTATATTGATACAAAGAATTTTCTAATCGAATCGCAAAAATGACATCTATGCATGGGATTTAGATCCAAGAAATGTGTTACTCTTGTAGAACGAAAAAATCTTCTCAAAGTCTTTTCGACATAGAACATGAAAGAATAAACTATTTGACAGGAAAACCAGAATGTAATTGTCATGAGCTGATAGAAAACCAACTGCTCGTCACAGCCATTGAGGGTTAGCAAAAGAATTTATAGGAACTGTCAGACCAATAACATTAAATACCAAAGGCTCTAAAGTTAGGCATATTGAAATGAAATTCTAAAAAAAACTTTGAAGGGGAAAAGGGAAAATTCAATGATGTTTTCAAAAAGGTTTTATGCCTTCTGGTAGATAGCTGACTTTGTAACGTAAGCATAACACAATTTATGCTATCAAGTTTCTACTTAGGTCAGAAAGTCCTAGAGACTATATTAATGTAGAAGCTTCAAGCACAGACCAAATATTATCTTAAGTAATATGGCTGACTCGGTCACTGGATTTGGTAATGGATGCCATGCCAATATATATACTCCCCACACAGCTCAAGTATCAGAACATAAGCCTAGTAAGAACAATTCTTTTCAAATATCACCTCCATAGCTTGGCGATAAAATTCCCCCAGAAATTGACTCTTGTGATACCCACCCAATTACAGGTAAGTCCATTCATCTGGCCATATTTGATAGGCTTCATGAATCTTATACCGGTAGACATGTAGAATCTGTGTCAAATTGGGTATGTCAAAAAATCTCTATGGCAAACTGGATGTGTCAGAATTATTTGGAAAAATTAATAGTGAGGTGATGTAGCAGTTGTACTGCCTTTATATTCGAGATATACTTGTCGTGAGCCAGAAAACACAATGCAAATCATGCAGACATAAATAATCAATGTTGTGAAAAATGCTACTGGTTTCAATGTGGAGTTTAATATGGGCTTCTGATTATTATAAATGACAAATATTATGAAATGACAAATGGTAAACAAATAGACTATGTCATAAACAACAGTAACTGTAATAGCTCTCCTTGGCATAATGACAAAAGTCAGAATATGCTGGATGCTGCAAATGAGATGTCCTCATAGGCAAATATCAACCTAGATGATTCAAGTAACAGTAGTAGCCAGGATTATGATTATCTAAATGTGGCCAACCTGTCAAATGTCGAGATGTATTTTGAATAACTTTTCCCCTTGACAATCGTTTCTTTCTTTTCTTTGACAATAATGCTGGCATTTTTGCAACTATACATAAAGATGTGGACAATGCTTTAAAGATTTGAAAGACAATGCGTCTAAAGTGTTTTCATGGAAGGGAATTTCTTGATGATGATATAAAAGATGCGAGGAGAGAGAACGATCAATTGACTGCTTGCAACAATACTAATGATATCATGACTTCTAAAATGTATTATGGCAATGTACTTGTATAAAGTACAATGTACAATGCAATTGGCTGAATTGGATAGGAAGGTAGGTCAGGACAACAGTTTTTTTCAAATGTAGACACTATCCCTAAACATTAACAACCAACATGATCTTATGATACAAAATTTTTGTTCTTTCAAAGGCGATGGACAAGTATTCATTCAAATTACTTCACTTAGTAAGAGAACAATGCGTACACATTTTTAGTGTAAACCTGAACATGTCACTTTGTATGATAGTGTCGCGTGGTTACATTATACAAGTACGACAAACAAAGTAAGGTATGGTATAGTTCTTGAAGAATACGGTGCTCAATAGCTTGGATGAACTAGTAAGAGTAACTTTCCTGGTGTTTCTCATGTCATGTTACAAATATTTGATAGATGTTGCCGATACAAATACAGTAAACAAAAATACAGTAATTTACCTTGCTACAGTTTACTTCATAGCAGAGCTCCTAAAATATTCACTAAAATTACAAGGCTGTGAGAAAACAACTTGTATCATCACTAGAAGAGATGTGTTTGTTTGCGATATTCCATCTCAGATTGGGATTAGGCCAAGCTTGCATAGAAGATCACTAAACACAATTAACATTTCCTTATTTTGCTATTGCAAAATGCTAGACATTTTTTTCACCCATGATATCTTGTGACAGATAGAATGAATGGTACCATGAGTAGTGTGTTACCAGGCAAACATTACCGAAGATAAACGAGATTGTGTAATGTATAGTAGTACAAAGGTCATAACACGATACAAAAAGTGACAAAGGTGTCAGAACCTATTAAGGGGAAGAAAGTTAGGCAAAAGATGCAGAGAAACATCCTAAAAGAAACCTAAACATAAGGACAGACATCTTTGATTAATTAAGTAGTACTTGAAAGAAGAAGATCTCGTCTCTATTAATCTAGACAAACTTGAATGATTTGTTTACGAGGAATTGAAGAATTGGTCCATCTGTCATATGTGCTGCCTATATAAACGTTTTCTCCCTACCACTGGTCAGTATTAATATTCCTGCTCATCAAGAACAAGATATGAACCTTAAGGAGGTTACTGGCTCATCACACGAAGTTTATGAAGAAACCACAGGAATGATTACAATCTTTCTTGTGTAACAACTGAAGAGACAAACTAAATGCAACCAGTGCTGCTTGTGACCTCTAGTCTTCAGGAATGGCAAAATTGCTAAAAGAGTTCTTACATAAAAGGGTTACACTTTTCCTTGCGAGATTTGGTGTATGCCCAATATTGCACTCTTTTGGTAAGCTACAATGTAGAATACAAATTGAAACGATTGAGTAAAATGCCAATTTTACGGAGTGATAGCCACACAAGAGGTATTTGCATTCAATTTACAATGCCTTATTTTGACTGCTATTCTCTGTCGAATATTAATCACATTAACCATAAAATGTTTGAAGGTTTAGACAAGTACAATGCAACTTATTATGCCACGTTTTTGGTTTTCAGGGCAATAATCAGACGACATGATTATAAAAACCTTTGAGTTAAAACCTGTTGATGAGCTGTAATAAGTGCAAATTCTTTTTCATTGATAGATTGTTGTTGATATTGCAATATTCATGTTAAAGACATAATGAATTTAAATGCTGTAAGAAGCTTATTCCGTGTTTATGTAGTAGTAACATTGATTATAGCTGTTCTAACTTGTATGTATCACTAAGAAATATTCTCCAATGGTCACAGTTTGCCTCCTTTATCGATGCTTTGACCTTAATGTATTTATTTGTACCTTCTCTATTCTGAAATTTTGTGTCCTTCATTTTTAACAGCTGTTGTACTGCCATCAACAGTTTGGATAGAAGCCTTCAAATGAATACGAACGAAGATTTTGTTAACCAGCGACGGTCATTGTGTTTGGTTTTTACGGGATTGTAGCAATTCATTCTTTGTCTTAATTTAGGATTTTTGCATCCTTTGTACTGTAATAGATTATTTGAGTTATATGTTAAATAATTTTAAAGAGTGGAAAATTGCCATCCTTCCTCAAGGTAAATGATTTCAAATTGTTACTACTTCAAATTTGAATTAAAGGTATAAAAAGTTTGGTGTCAATAAACTAATTTTGTTCTTCTTTTTACTATGCATACGTTCATCCTCTGCAAGCATCTGTCTGACTATCATGGAATGTAAGAGTACCTACTGCAGTCCACAGTAGAGAATATTTATAACTAATGAACAACTCAACATGCTTGTAACCTATTTGCCAAAGAAGATTGAGAATGAAATTTATATGTGCTCGTTTTACGTAAGACAAAGATGCATGACACATATTTTATCTAGAACCTGAATTTCTTAAGGTTACTTACCATTTAGCTCACTCTAAAGGTCATCGTGAAGCAGTCTTTAGTGAGGTAACTTGATGCAGTGGAAGTCCATTGCTTTCGAGGACCATGTGGATCGAATCCTTAGGAAACCTAATTCATAGCAAAAAGCAACAGTGGAAATTATTGGCCATGTAAAGATTGGTCTGTAATATCTGGAAACAGTTTGTAAGTACAACTTGGAGGAAAAGGTCAACAAGCAATTTAAAGGTACTATGAAATAATAGAGATAACTGTGAGGAAAAACATTTTCAAATAGTTCTGTGAATAGGGAATGTGGTCTATATGTCTAATACTGCTATAAATTTTCATGTATCCTCTTCTGGATTGCAACCCTTTTAAAATTATCCACAGTCATTCATTACAACAATTGTGCTTTGTGTATAGCTTACCTTTACATGAATATAACTGACTAATTATCTATTTAGTTAATCTTATCAATTTTAAAAACTTGGGAAACATAAAAATGTTTTTCTGCTGCTTTGAGTTCCAACAACGTGGCTTCATCCACTTGCATCTATTTGTCTTGCTAAGGGGTATATGACAAACACAAAGTTGCAACATAGTCTTGCTCACATTCCAAACAAAGATCTTCTCTCTTCATTTGTTAATACCATCAAGTCCCAAGATAAAACTGTACTCTCTACAATACTACAACTACAATACTACATCATTCCCAACTGACACTGTTAATCATTCCCAACTGACACATCTCTCCCAGTATCTTGCTGATGTATTGCCCAAAAGTCTACATGTATACATCTCAACTATCCTATTTTCACTTTCCAGCTCAATGGATGATCAAACCACAGATTGTAAGGCCATGGTATTGCAATATATTCCTCCTTATATCACCAAACTTTCTGATACCTTCATCAGAATGCTTCATTATCACCTAGCATGACATCATACCAACCAGATTATCTACACCTGAAAAATTATCATCCTTCAAAACACGAGACGTGGCTTACCTTCAGGAATTTCAAGGTTTCCTCAATCAATCACAACGTTAAACAGATTTCTCCAACTCCATTTGAATCTGATTCTTTACAGACATGGATAACATTTTACTGGGCACAGAATGACAACTGTGACTTGGCTCCACTCCAATAGCTGTGAGACGGTACAGTTACTAACAAAACATACAACTCTCATAAGGTATTAACTGTTGTAGAGTATCAGTCACAATACAGTCCTAATTTCTTTCACCTCTTAGGAACTTTCCACACAGATTTGCAGCAGACGTTCAAGCCAACCAACATAACATCCTACCTGACAGGTTTGCAGCTGCTACATCATTGTTACAATATCCATAGGCTGATCCATTGTACTTTCAAACCTCTTCTAATTGCAGGGCCACTTATAGTACTATGTGTAGACACTATCATATACGTACGTAGAGTCAAGCCAGAGCCATATAGTTCTAATACTCTTTCCTCCTCAACACTCAACTTCCAGCAACTGATCGTACAAAGCCACATTAGTAGACAACTTTAACAACATTGAAACTATTACACTAATACAGTACAGCAGATAAGATCTTGTGACTGGAAAAAGATAATGTTTGTAAGAGGGCTACCAGCTACTAGTCAACCCATCTTGTTATCTCAATAATAAACCGTAGTACTGTATTGCAAATGCTCTTTCCATTTTAGTTGCATATCCCATCGCTATTCTTTCTTCTTTTTACCATAACCTGTTTCACTCCACTCTGACAACTGTCATCTACTCTGCATTTCATATCCATTTAACACACCAGCTCACCTGTTGAGCCTATCAGTTGCCACTTGGTATGTTATCATTGTCATTGATAAAATATTTGATAGTCTTTCGAAGTCACATCTTTTCTACTTTGCAGCAACTTCCGGAGCAGCCAAGTCATTTACTAGTTGGAGGTTCACTACAAAAACAACCACTTTGTCATACACTTCAGCTCATGCTTAGTATTCTTAACCCACTTGTCCTCCATGAAAACACCTTCACGTTGAACCTAAGCTAGTTTAGCCAAAGTTAGGTTGGACGTGAAGGTGTTTTCATGGAGAACAAGACGATCAGATCAAATCTATCTTTTTGACTTTCTCTTGTCTCAATTGCCATCATATTTATAAAGTTGCAATGAATCTGGACATGGAACCTGTGTGTACAGCTCCCCTGGATTGGGAGTTTGACCATTGCCCTTAACATAGACATATGAAGATAATAGAATAGAGGCATGAAACACGTATGACAACTGAATAAATGTCTACAATATTTACATGTGTACATGTCATGTGTTGGTTGTTTAATGGTACATTCCTTGGTATCTATCTTCTTACCATGAAAATAGACAGTGGTAAAAAACGTACAGTGTATCCCTTTGTTCTTATCTATTCTCCTACCATGAAAATCACAAGGTCAGTCACTTCCTTCTGTCATGGTAGGTGTTGATGTTCCTAAACTATCTCAAGGCACTCTCTGTTGCTCTGTCACAATTAGAAGAAGAATTGATCTGAAATTAATAAGAAAGTTGACACAGTTTGACTGTTCATGATGTTGTACTTGGCACTGTCTTGCTTCTTAACCTAGTCAATACTTGACGACCAAACCACAACCAAACATTCCCTCTGTCTGTTAGATTTTTTACAAATGACCACTGGATATAATACAGTATCCGTACTCATTCAACAATTGCATAACAATCACAGTGGACTTTGAAAAGTTCAGCAAGTTCAGTTCGCATATTTTAAAGCTATTTTGCCATAATGATTATGGTGATTATGGTTTATTTATATATTATGATAATTGAAATAAATAGTCATGATAAAAGTCTTTCTTTCATGTTACCTTCCTAAGCAACTATTGTTCCGGAAAACTTGAAAACATATCCATCATAGGAGCGTTTCCCTTCAAGTATAAGCTTGCACAAGTAAGATACAAAAGACAATGAGTAGCAAAAGGCAATAAGTTACAGACAACAAACAGCTAAACTAGCATCAATTTATTATTAGTCATTGCCGTTCTTGAAATTGTCTTCTCTACTAAGGTTGAGCCATCGCCAACCATCTGTTATCCCTGTGGTGACCCCTCTAGTTTAAAATTCTTAGGGCTGAAGATCCAACACGCCATACTTTCACAGTGTGTATTCATACCAGAAATCCAAAGCAAGTGAGCTTTTACCCTTTGTTCTACATGAGGTGTCCGTTCTCATTGAGCTCACCTGAAGACACCTGCGTTATTAGTTAACAGATGTGCTATCTCCCAACATGACAGTATCATCGACACGAATAAATCCACCAGGGAGTCGTAATACTAGAATAAGAGGCATTAGGCTCTGTTCTGCTCCATCAAGTAAGTAAAAGATCGACAAGAGGAGTGGTATTTCACTGTTGCATTGCAGCTCCCACTCATTCTACACCTCTTTATGTCATTTTACAGAGTCAGTGTAGAGTCAAGCTCAACAGGGTATCCTTTCCCCGCTGATTTTGCCAAACCCGTTCCCTGGGCTGTGATTTTACTAGATAGTATAAAGGTGTATGCTTTTATTTACTTAAACAGTCAGATTCCCCTTTTCTGTACCAGTGAATTACATTGCCTGCCGGAATGCGCGGAAGAACAAAACTGGGACAATCCACAAGAAGTTCTTTCCTGCTAAAACCACGGCTCACCTGCCACAGACCAACAAACCACAGCGAGTCCAAGCTGAATCCACTTGCTTCATGTTCAAGTCCAACACTCCCAATTCTTACAACCAATCCTTTCCCTAAACCTATGAATCTACTTGTCAGTTCCTTGCCTAAATTGTTCTTTTGGTTAGAGGCTATTTTAACAAGAGGATGACTCGTTTGAGTTCAGCATTCTATCGAATTCTATCTTCATAATTCAGGCAGCACTACCAATACTGATCTAGAGATTCAAAATTTTCAAAAAGTTGGGGAATATTTTTGTGGGCTGTGGGATAACGTGAAAGTAACGAACATTCGGTGCATTTATTACAGAGGCGAATCCAGCACTACAGTATGGGGAGGCCCATTTACGCAAGAAAACTGTTGAAAATAAAATTTTTCCTAGCCATGCCCTTCAAAAAATTTAAAAAGATATGAAGACGAGTGGACAGACTTTTAAAACCTTTGAGTACTCAAATAAAAACAATTTTAGAACTTGCCTTATTCAGTGATTTTATCAGAACTTGTTTAAGTTCATATTTCCTTAAAAAACACATTTTTGACACAAGCAACAGCGTGCTTGGTAGGTCTAACCTCTCTTCATCTTACAAATCAGTTTAATTCACGACACGTTCGTTGTAGCGGTTTTGTGATCACTTTTGGCGTGCCACAGTAATAACTGTGAGATAGTATATACACCTTAAAATCACTACTCATGCAAAAATATAGCGTGAGACATTTGATTTGTTAGCTAGGTATCCAACTACTGTAGTTAATTGTTATGTCGAAAGTCTTGATCTTATTCATTTCCTTGCCTGATTTATGTGGGATGCAACTTAACACAGATTTTCGCGATGTGGAATAATAAGGTTTGAGGGGAGATGGCTTCCCGTCTACCGTGGATCCGCATCTGATTACAAACTTACTGATGCGGCAAAATAGATTAATCCGCCATCTTGTCAGTGGGTCAAAAAACACTGCTTCATATGGAAGAACTGCCTTCAAACTGAGAATGACATGAACCAGCTTGCAGGATTAAAATGATTCAGCCAGTCAATGTACTACGCAAAACATAAATGCTTCTAGAATGTGTGATTCTGCCATAAAGTGACATTTGCTAGAAAATTCAGAATTGACAAAATGTGTAAGGCCATAATTTCAGATAATTGTCATAGCAAGAACTTCTTTCCATGTAAGTGTATTGGAGTTTGTCTACATTTAAAACAAAATAACCAAGCCACCGTGGGCAGAAAGACTCCTTATCACTGGCTCTATAATACTCTGCCTGTTTGTCTTTTTTCTTTCCTGTGTCTGATTTGCTGGTTTCTATCTGTTTCTCATAAAAGACACCATACGCTATACTTTTTGACGGTTCATATTGTAAAGGATCAGGCGAAAAAAGGGCGTATCCTTTTAGTGCAATGCCGCAAATTTTCAAGGCAATTTTAAAATGAAAAGCGTTTTGCAATAAAATAACATGCTTTGCCCTTTGTCATGGATGTCTCGTGATACTCTTTCAGAAACCTCAAAGTGTTACAAGAAGAGTAAGCTTAGGAGAAGCCGGCTACATTTGAAAAGTTATGTATTTCTCTTTTGCTTGAAAAAGGCCTTTCGAGTTCAAGGGTCTGTAGCGTACTCGCAGGTGCTTGGTTTATAATGACGATGCTTTTCGTTGATTTTCATATCCTACAAAAACGGTAAAAACATTTATTATACATAATCTAATAAATAATTAAACTTAGGATTTGGCCTTAAATAATGCGTCGCCCATAAATTATGTTATAAAGTTGGTTCAAATAACGTATCTCATTGAAATGACGTTGCAACAGGCCCTTTAAGAGAGTTATTGTTTTTGCATCAAATTTGTCATGTTAAATGAACTATGAGTAAGGGTTGACACTGTTCACTTGAAATAGTCCTGCGAATGTGGAACGCTGTCATCGTTGATAATGAAAATGCTTGACCAGTCTGGAAGTAAACAAAGAAAACACCAGGGTATAAAATGGGCAAGGAACCAACAGACATCTTTTAGAGTTTGAATACTCTATGCGTATGCTGTAAAACTCTAGAGGACGTCACAACAAGGAACATCACTACAGCAGCCGCAGGTGACTGTCGTACCAACTCACTACATGGCGGAGATGAGGTAGAGAACTAGTGGACTGTAGATACTTGGGGAGTCTCCATAAACAGCCCGCCGAAAATAAACCTCTCCTAATTATGAAAGGACTTTTCGCAGTGATGCACAATAACACGAAAGATTTCGTCTTATGTGAAAGCTGTCCATTACGAGAAAAAACTAGTGCCCAATTGCAGTTTTCGAACATTTATTGGCGCAATTCTTCTACCCCGACAGAGAAGTTTCTATAAGGTCTGAATTCTTTTCTCCCCACTGCCAGGAAAGAAATGTTTACAGCAAAGTTTCAAATAGTGAAAAACTTTCACTTTGCTGAGTCCATTATCGACTTCGTGTCTTTCCCTGTTTTCTTTTACCAGCAAAAAGGTGTTTTGGTTTCTTCTCCCTGATGGCTCGGTCCGACTCCCCTGTAGAAAGAAAAGACGAGAAAAGCAACATGAGAAGAGAAATATCCTTAACCTCAAAATTTTCAGTTCTGACACTTGCCAAGACAACACAGAAGACACTCTTCTTACTACAGCATTTCATGTCAGACATGGGATACTAGCCTGAACCATCACTCGCTTTGTTTTCTGCGACACCTCTGCGCAAAAAGGTGACGTCAGAAGACCCCTTCTCTTCATATATGTTCTCTGGTGTCTACTTGAAATACTGAGATCTGAAATATTTTTTTCTTGCGCCGGTATAGATCGATGTGCCGTTAACTCAGCATATCCTGAGTGTCTGAGCAGTTACTAAGGCGCCAGATGCTTCTTGGGGAATTAAAGTATATCAGGTGAAAACAAACAACATCATGAAAAGCAAATGCTTCTTCTTCTAGGCGCATTTCCAAATAAGAGAGCACCATCCGAAAGGAAACATACTGCTACATTTTACATGCTGAAACAGCAAAGTTTTGCTTTCTCTGTGAATCGCAGAACAAGATGAGGATGGCACCGTTATAGCTGTTACTTTACGTACGACTTAAGTTGCACTACTGTACTACTAACACAATCAAATCGCCCCAGTTGTACAGAATCAAACAGTCCTTCGAATAACAGAAATTTACCACAAGGGAGAGAAAGTACACATAAGACGTGGGCTAATTCAAACTCGACGATAAAGTCTAAAGGTCTTGTCTTCTACTCAGACACTACGAACGTGAACAAGACTATCAAAACACCAACTACTGCATAGAATAACTTACCAGCTCTACCCAACATATTTTGCTTTCTCTGTGACTTCTTGACCAATTTTCGGACTTTAGCCCGACCCTGAAAGACGGAGGGAGCGTTCGTAATACTTGGCATGACAAGTAGGTGCTTGCTGCAGGACTCGAACATGTCTTATGTATGTGAAGAGTGGGAAATTAAGGTTGTCTAAACATTTCAAACTTTTCCTGAACAACATTAACTGCAGAGCGCTGTTCAAGAAATAATATACTTAAACAATACAATAAAGCAACGTTGAGAAAATACCATAGTAAGTAACTGGTAAATCTTTTCATTTCCAGAGTACAGTGATTACTTTTTCGCTAAAGAAAATATCCAGAATTACATTAGAGCGACTGTAAAGGATTCTATTCAATATAAAGTAAAACACGACACGAGGTGAAGGTCACCTATGCTTAAAACAAGTGAGCGTAGCTTTAGCCATAAATATGACCCCTTATACTATCTACTTTTGCATGACTTGTGCATCAAAAATTTGCCGAAGGACCATTCACATGTACAAAAGCACATCCACGTTACGAATTTTCATATTTTAATTGTTCTGAACGAACCCTACAGCACTAAATTTTGTACAAAAGTTGCATTTTTACATACTAACCACTAAAAAGGATGCGACTGGCATCACATACCGCATAGCATTTCCAGTTTGACTGACGTCAAAACTTTTCCTTCCAAGTTTCCAGGATTCGTCACCTTAAACCTAACTTTAGATTTGGCTATATTGGTAAGTATGGGCGCTGACCACATGGATATTAAAAACAGCCTTAACCATGATGTAGTCAGTAGCGTCACAAGTTAAAATGCTGCTTATAAAGGATTTCATGTGAAAATAAAGCTTTTCGACAACCCTAAAATTTTACCACTACGTCCATATTGGAAAACTTAACAGCATACAAATATGCTCTAGACAGCATACAAATGTGTTCTAGACGGTATGCAAATATGCTCTAGACAGCATACAAATTTGCTCTACACAGCATACATACCTCCGGGTTTGAAATACCCGATTGATCACGTGGCTGTCTTAATGAACTATGTGCTCGTGAGGAGCTCCTTGCCACACTTCCATCCAGCTTTCTTTTCCTGTTTTTCTTCGACAACGAACGAGACCTTGGCTGTGCAATATCCTGGTGCAAACAAAATATCATTTAATAACTTAACAAGTCTGCAAGCACTTCATCCTAACTGCGACATACTTACTACACTATCCAGAAATTAGTATTAATAAATACAGTTCTAACCACACAAGAAAGACTCACAAACGTTAGTACTTTTTCCAGGTTCAGTCTCACGAATACTCCTACAAAGACTGGTCTGATGCCCAATGACTAAATGGTCTCCTTTTCAGTTCTTTACAAGAAAGATAACTATTATAAGGACACTATTTGTTACCGTCTTCTATTGCCGCTACATTGACTAGCTTCTCCAAAATTCATAATTAGATTACAATCTCAAATTGAAATTACAAGCGCTCAAATTCTTGCATCATAATTTGATCGTATCACAATTCAGTCTACGTCAATAAAACTCCTTTATAGCTAATAGCAAACCTCACCAGCATTTCCTCGTCTTCGTCGTCAAATTCTTCACCGTCACTTTCTGTATGCCTTTTCCTTGTCTTGCCAAACTTCTCCAACTGAAAAAAGGTCAAACAAATTGCAACAGTTGATCATAATAATTAGCAACTACCCTGCTTAGAGATTCATTGCTGCCCAAAGGCCTAGTGCTCCTAAAGACACTTGAATTTAACACAATATTTCTAAGAGTCCAAGGGAAACAGTCCCTATTTTCAGATTTTCTTCAGGGCTTATAGTTACCTTAGTCGATTGTGGTGATTATAGTTTTACTATACTTAGTTTACCAATAGAATTTTCCATGTTGACTCACTAATATGACCAAGCACAAAGCAGAAGAATTTTGACCAATGCCAACAATTTCTAACTGCCTTGACCATTAAATAGCGACTGATACAAAATGGTGTAACACATATCAGTAAATGCAAATGCGGCATAAAACCAATCAGCTAAATGTACATAAGAACCAACCTTCAATGAAGCCCGTCTTGGAAGTATAGGCGTGTTTTTTCCTTTCCTTTCACGATGTTCTTGAACTACAATTTTCTTCTTCTTTCTAATTCTGAAAGTAAACCCACAGAAAAGACCAGTAACAATTTGTTAGAATGTGCCTATACGATTGACCAAACAACTGGCTCAATATGATTTGAGTTCTGTTTGCAAGAAACCTACCTGTTCTACGTGAACAGTAGCAATAGGTATATTGTACAGGTATGAAAATTAAATCTCAGTATTTTGTTACAGTAGCAGTACGATAAGACCATTTTGTTCATTTGCATGTAGGGTTGCGCTAAGGATAAGTAAATTAACAAATATACCAATTCAAAATAGCTGTCAGTGAATCTATTCGGGTTCACAGTTAAACCAAGGAATCAGATATAAGAGGTTGCATTGTTCTGAGTTTAAAAAATCAATCGTAACAGCGTTTTTCCCAAATAAAACATCACAAAGGGTGTGAAAATGGGTTGAATTTGTCCCAATTTATCACTGGTGTGCGTCGTTGCGTTTGGTCACAGTTTTCAAATTAAAACCATTTCCGTCTATACTGTGCTCAGCCGCGATCACGCATTTTTTACATATACTTTCTTACGTCTGAAAACAATATTAGGGACCATGGTACTGCATATTCTTAACCGAACTATTGCAAGGTAACTGCTAGTTACCGAAGATTGCAGAAATGCCAAAGCAACGCACAGTTTGCAATCGCAAATCTTACCTTTCACCTTCACTGACAATTTTGAAAATTCGTACTATTTCGACAAGTGTATTACTGATACGCTTCGCTATCCTTAACGACAGTTTTTAAAATTAAAGTTTACAGTGTGCTAAGCAGTAAATACGTACACATAGTTTTCTTTTCATAGACTTCGAGACAGGTATGATCAAGCATATATACCGATGAAAGACCTGGATGATTTTCCAAAACCGAAAAATTTAAGAAACAAATGATACTCTAAATACAATAACACACCATTGTTTTGGCAGCACAGTCGTATTTGTATGTTCACCTTGGCAACGCGTGCCTAAATTCTACTGTCAACATAGGAAATGGACAAGGATTCTGAGCAAGAGCAGCTCTTACACTATCTCCGACAAGCAAAAAGTAGATGAATTTGAAGGGCAGTTGGCTCCAACATGTTTTGATCTCCTGACCATGCATGTACGATCTATTCTTGTTCATTTGTGTGCGTACCTGAACGCTGAACAGCAATGATGCGTGTTAAAACACCCTAACTACAAAGATCTCGATTACTATTTTGGTGTTACCATACGAAGTAATGTGAACATACTCAGTCGCCAATCTTCTTATTTCTTCCTCTTCAGAATCAAGCTCCTCCTTTCGGTAGAATATAAAGCAAAACATGAGATAGTTGCATATTTACTACTATTAGCTAATGTGCCTATGAACCATATATATAGTAAAATCAACAAACGCCCCTCTCTTGAAGTGCCCTCCATGGGTGACAAAGAAGCTCATATGCGCACTTTCATCCTCAAGTTATTCCCTTTAAATGGCATCAAGGCAAAGCAATGTTGGAACACATGGCATGCTGGAACGCATGGCAGGATGGAACGCACGGCAGGATGAGAACGCACGGCAGGATGAGAACGCACGGCAGGATGAGAACGCACGGCAGGATGAGAACGCACGGCAGGATGAGAACGCACGGCAGGATGGAACGCATGGCAGGATGGAACGCATGGCAAGATGGAACAAACAGCAGGATGGAACGCATGGCAGGATGAAACACATAGCATGTTGGGTCATATAGCATACTGGAAAACATAGTACGTTGGAAAATAAGGCAATTTGGGACACGCTTTATAGATAAAAAAACTCTGCAAGGCCTAAAAGCATTCAAAACAAGCGCCAAAATGTAAACAGAAGCTTGTACCACAGGCTCATATACCATTCAATGCTGTTCAAATTTTGAGGAAAAACGATATTTCCTCACATTTTCGACCAACAAGATCTTAGTTATACCAGAGACGATGGGATGGCTAGGACCTTGCAGGCCGACAATTCGCAAGTTGATCGCTTTTCCTTCTCCTATAGGACACAAAAGTCAGGACTTGTCTATTTTACCTGTTATACACTGCGAATTATTGCCAGGAATAAACGTTAACTCACTTGATACTTTTTGCAATATCAATTACTGTATCCGTCGTAGAGCACAAAGGAGTATTGTTATCGTTGCTTGCCAATATCATCACCTTGGCAGCTTCAATAACTTGCATTTATAAAGGCATTCATCGGCAGACTCGCACGTGTCATTAATATACTAATTACTTTCGTTCCCTTAATGCTAGAAACAGTGCGTTCTTACTTCATGCTGTAAACTACATTCTAAGCACCACTAACACGACTTTCGTCTTCCCGCTCATCATCATCAACATCATCATCATCATCACCATCATCACTTCTACTGCAATCGTCAATGTTATCGTCCTTGCCATAACTACCATAAAAAATCACAAATGTCATAACGATTACCATTACAATCATGAACATCAGACTATCGCTGTCTTCAATTTCATCATTATCATCAAATCTTTTACCTCGTCACCACCATAACATGAAAACCTGCAACAACAAAATTTCAGGGTGACAATACCCGACAGCTTTACGAAAAAATTCCTAGAGTTTTACCGAAAACTTTGACCAATGCGTTGACAAGTTCATGTAGGTCGATGACAAAGGTTGTAATACTTAATACCTTCTTGTATTGAGCTCCAGAAAGGCGAGAAAGGGTGTTTATGTGATCAATCAAAGATAATAATACAAGCAGTACATAATCCATTCGGTAAAGGATCAATAAAAATAGCACAAACGTACCAGTTCTGAGTCGTAAACGCCAGCCGCTTCTCGTAACGCTTCTTCCCTCTCCAGTTCCTCCAATTTGGCCATTATGTCAGGATCAATGTAATCGGCAATGTTCTTACCGTTCACGATCTCAGGGATAGCATCATATTTCTCCTCTTCTGGCAAACTGTATTGTTTCTTAAAATCGAAGGCATAATCCTCACCAAGTTCACGTTCAAGGTCTTTTTGAAGTTTTCGTGGTTCCTTGTCAATCTCCATCTTCTTGACTGGAAGACAAGAGAGGATGAATTCAAATTTCGCTACTAAATTCGCTATCATATTTAACCATAGGGGAGAGATCAGAAGGCCCTTATGAGTACAACTGCGATTCATCAAAAGTTAAAAAAAATCTTTGGGGGTCAATTAATAAGTTTGAGGTAAGGGGACGTGCCATTATTTAGGGGTACCTTTTTCTGAAAAGCGTGGAATTATCGGTATTATCTTTTTAAAATATATGCCTAATTATGGGTATAATTTGAAAAGATTGCAGCCAATATTTTGGAGAAATATTTCGGAATTATCACGAGGCGCGTTTAGCATTGACAAAATGAATGTCTGAATGACTTCCCTCTCATATGTGTGAAATATGTGATTGAAAACATGAAAATATGTGTAATATCAACTTTTGGCCATTTGATGATGCTGTTGTTTCTTGAAAAATGTTCTTTGCCTTGAAGAATTACGGCTATAGTTTTCATCATGTTTGCAGATTTATTTGCACACTTTATCTGTTTGCGGAATCATGGGTCACATTTTGTAAGGCATGTGCGGAATCATGGGTCAAAATTATGAATCATAATGGTACTTACACCTCCAAAACTAGGCGTATTTATCTTCCAATCATACTTAGAATGGTAATATACATAAATTAGAGCAGAAGAGATCTAGAACAACGGTAATCGGACCAAAAAGTTGAAAACCACTTCTAGGTAGGATTTTGATGGGAACAAAACACCTCACCAGATCACCTCATATTGGTAAAAGTAAGTTAAACCTCGTCAAAAGTCCATCGAATTCATTTCAATAATTACCTCTATTTTTCACTGACTCTGGTATGAATGGTGGCCTCTCTACAGTATCTCTTTGTGCCGGAACAGCTATATGTAGTCTGTTTACAATATCTGACATTTTCTTGCTTTTAAGTTTTGTCTCAACTCGATGAGCAAGGAGTTGCTCGCATGCTTCATTTCGTGCAGCCATTACACCTTCTTCAGAAACTGTGCTCATTGGAATAATCTTTATGTCTACAAGCAAAAAAAACCAGTAAGGACTGTCACAAAGGAAGTACAATTGAGACTTAAAGCTACAAACTTCGTCGCTGACGGGGGGCCCACTGCTATGGCAGGTCAATGCCCATCAATGCTATGAATAAATCATTTAAGTCGTAGTTTTCCCTGGTTATTATCCACGTCAAATTGGTGCCTGCCATACAGTCCTTCTTTATCCATTTCCCTGGATGATAGGACTCCACTTCGTAGCCAAAGTAATGTTATAACACAGTTTTGTCCCTGCCAAACTATCACATCCCACGACACTTAATGGAGTATTAAACCCTAATGTGCTTCCTTTAAAATCAGTTTTAGATGTTGGCTTATAAATGAATAGGCAAACTCGTATGGTGGTAAGCGACCTACCTTACCTTCAGAAATCCTTAGAGGCACACCCGTTTCAAACACACCAGCAACCAATGCAGTTACATGATGTTGGCTAATGGTATGTGGTCTTCAGAGAGCGTTCGGAAAGGAAGTACAGTCCCGCCGCCCATATGTAATACGTGTAGTTGCGTAGAGGAAGCAATTTCAGTTTCTTAATACCCAGAAGCGTATCCATAAGCAACTTATATATCACATGAAAATTGCCGGGGCAATTCTGCTTGCAGTTACTTGATTTTGGTTTCAATACAAACTTTCAAGGAGCAATTTACGTGTAAATTTCCCCCTAAATCTCTTCTCACTTCAAGATAGCGCTATAGTGGTCCTCTACACATTCGACATCCATGGTCATTTCCTGTTGTTCCATGGATCATTCTCTGGTGTACTGGCTTGTGTCCGCATCTAGTTATTTTAATTGAGTTACGTACATCATCAACTCGAGATACTTTCGACCCGATTTCAGGATCAATGCATACAAACATTCCAAAAATGTACCCTCATAGTATACGACGTCCTAAGCCAATAAGAAAGAGGTACTAGTCTTAAAATATCATTTCATCATTACTTTTCATTAGCGAGAAGAATTATTACTTCATTTGAAAGATACACGTATTCAGTCGATCGAATTGTCGCCGTAAAGCTGGTAAAAGCATCAGATAAAACTTGTTTCCAAAAATCGCGTCAAAGAGGTGGCAGACCTCGACGAAAAATTTTACATTTTCATTTTTGCATAAATGAAAATTGACGATACAAACACCCACCATGGCGATACCTCCAAATAAAGTGGCAATGAAAATCGCGCCAATCAGTAACTTTCTGTACTAAGCTTTCCACATTATCTCGTTAAGAATACATTGTTAGTACAACTGCTGCTACATATGTAATACAGTGCTACAACCGTGATATAATTTACACTAAATATGGGGTGCTGTCAAGGGAAACAGTTAAGGACAGTACCATTCATTATCTGGGTATCTGTTTGAATCGGAGGAATTCCTTTTTAGCCCGAGCGTCTACTGATATTAGCATAAATATACTTCTCAAAGCAACGCAAGTAGGACGGCTGCCACCCGCACAGGTCCCAGTGACCATAGCAACTTACTTTCTCCCTCAAGCTGTTGAAGTAAGGTTCTCTTATCCTCAGGCAATTCATCAATGGTCAAGATATCGATCTTATTCAGGCAGACCAATATTGGTTTGTTTATAAATAGTGGCTTGATGTTATTGAACAAGTCCAATTGTTCTCCCAAGGAATGATTGCATTGTTCTGATATATCCATCACATACACCACAGCGGCTCGCAAGTGAGCAAGCGCAGTAATTGCCTGAAAGTGACCAAAGCACACATCAATAATAAGAAAAATACGTAATCCGCAGTAAAACATATGTTGAAATTTTGTAACCAGAAATATCCAATGGACGTTTGGGGGAGGGAATTTGTACTAATTGTTTATTTTGTCATAAAAACATCGAATTTTAAACATATAAGGCTTGATAAAAACTAAAGAAGTAAGAAACACTTTTTATCTTCCTATAAGCTTAAATTCTCCATTTGCAACAAAATATTAAAGTTTCAGAGAAAAAAAAATTGATTAACAAATTAGAGCAGCAGCATTTCTTTGGAGGGTGTGGGGGTAAGGAGGAAACATCAAAGGGACGTTTCTGGTAACAAATCGACTTGTTAGTCTTCCTTAAATATCACAACCAATCTTGCATATAAACAGCATAAATAAATAGGAACAAATAGGATCCAGAGGAAAGAAATTTTAATGAAAATTCTTTGGCCCACAAGAATTGGCAATATCATCAGAGTGAAACAACATCAGAACAGCATGGAACTGTACATCATTTTATGTGCCCGGGCTAATTTACGGGCGCTTGCAGCTAACTTTACTTCTAAAACCAATAAATTTACTACCCTTTAGGAGAAGTAAACGAACTATCCGCGAATATTCCACTGACAAGTCCACACAGATGTGACAGAAACGTTCTGGCTACTACAGCAGCTTCGTACCCCCGATGGGCTTGTCACAGAGTCACAGTGATATAAAAGCAATTTGCGTAAGTACTGATACTGTTAAATGCAATCGCTACAACGCGAAAATTCGATAGTCACGATAAGACCTTCATAGTTAAGCAAGTAGTGCCAAAAGTTTGCACCTCTAGAAATCAACACTGGAAAGTTACACGTGTTCTTACAAGCGTTTCATATCAAAATTACCTCCACTCCACCCCACCCCACCCCCAAACAGCGTCTTACAATATTTTAGCGTGTCAGAGCATATCACGTTCCTAGATCAGGGATGTTAAGTAAAGATCGTGCGAGATACAGATTTAATTTGCGAACGAAACAAAAAAAAATCCTGAATAATCACTAGGGATATACCTGCATTTCAATTGTGTTTCTCTCCTCTAAGGAATGGTCTAGTATTCCGGGGGTATCCACTACCTATGGACAAATTTAAATAAGTAGTATTAATGAAAGTATTTTAGCAAGCTCCAGTATACTTTTAAAACAAGTTTACCAGATAGCCAACTGACCGAGCTATAAACAAGGCACGCTATGCTGTAGTGAGAACATAGCAGAACTTAACCACTCGTCCGATGACAGACAATAGTGCAAAACTCAACGGAAAGCACAAATCGTTGAACTGGAATCAAGTTCTTAATAGTTTAGCGTAGCAATTCGAACAATGCAGTAAATCATACCTCGGTTTCCAACAAGGTGCCACTTGTAACTTTGCACTTTATCACGATACATTTCTTATAAAGAAGTACTCTTCATATAGTCATGAAACTTCAGTATAGTACATCCTCATTTACCCGAACGGCCCAAAATTAAATGGGTGACAAATTATTGGGATAAGCTGAAAATTTGGGTAAACGAGGATGATAAAATAGTAAATCTTTTGCCACACTGAAAGAACTATCAGAAAAGCTAACCTCCGTTGATCAGAGTGACTCACTTATGAAAAACAAACCACATTAATTGTCCTTTTATATTTGTATTCTATTCATTCAAAGTGGGTAAATGCGTGCGGAAGGTCCTTGCAACTTTCTTGGTTCTCAGATTTCGGTTTTGTGAAGCATATTGATAAATTGTAGAAAAGGGCTGCCTGAAATAAACATGCCTTTCGTGAAGTTTCTTTCAAATATCAACAAGCGTTCTCTCTGATTATTTGGAATCGTGAGCTAGCACAAATGTCAAACAATCCTAATGGGGACATTGCCCACGTACTAAAGTTGGTACACTGCTACAGTGAAGGAAGGTGAAATTATTAAGAAATATTACCTGCCACCTAAGGTATTGATAATCTAGATGGCCAACGAATAATGACTTGGTGGTGAATGCATACGGCTGGACCTCTACATCAGCTCTTGTGATCTGCAAAATAGACAAATGGAAAGGGTTGCAATGACCATGACAACAGAAGTACGTGCTAGGTTAATTAAAGGCATTCTTTGTGACCTTTTAACAGTTTTTTGCCAACTGCTGGCTAATAAAGCAGAAGATATTTTACTGTTATTAAAAATGTGCAAGTGAGCGACCAAATGAAGGAGGAAGCAAGAGACGAGAGCAAAAACACTATGAACGGATGACAGTAAATAAGCTCGAGACATATGTATTAGAATACAAGAACCAACCTTGTTCATAAAACTTGACTTTCCAACGTTTGGAAATCTAAAAAAGAGAATCAAAAGCTGAGTCCTATGTTCCGCACATTACTGTAAATACTTGCATTCTTCATATATTGTATTTGGATCAAACACGAGTCACGCTGAGTACGTAAACCGTTTAAGAGCAATGGTGCTATCCCCACTACACCAAAACTATGAATTCGTGTAGACGATGTGATGAAAATTTGGTCCCATGAAAAACTTTTTTTCTTACACGATCTTACATCAAGCCATAAAAGGAACAATTATTAACATTTTAATCTATGTCAATCTAATTGACCGTCAGATCAAGACAAATTTAGTGGATATCACTGCCAATTTCAACCGATCGATGTGAAAAGCTTCCATATAATTTATCTTGCCTCTTTTCTCCAAGAACTCCTTTTACAGAAGAGTAATTATTGATCTACTTGTTACTTTCGTCTACCTTGCTCTTTATCTGAAGGATATATTTTACCTAGCAACTATCTTACTTCCATAAATCAGAGTTGAAATTGTATTCGATTTCCCTTTTTTGCCGAGTTTTAAAGGCAGGGGGGTGTAGGCGTTCATACATGGGCCCAAGCACACAACCTAACCAAAACGATAAGGCTCGCTTATTCCGCAGCCTACCCCCCACCCCGTTAGACTGACGTACACACCATGGAACACTTTTCTCTCACATTGTTTGACATGCCTGGCATCGATTCGAACATGATACACGATCCACTAGACCATCAATTTGAAATCATGGCATTCTAATTGTATTTAATCAAAGTACGTACATCACATTGAATCATGATCGGAAAGATCTAAATTACAATTTTTATTAAGTTACAACGAGTTCGACTTTTCTTCATACAAATAGTTATCTACTTACCCACACAAGAGTAAAGTTCTTGTGTTTGGATCAATGGATGGAAGCCGAGATAAATGCTGGCGCACTAAATTGAAGTAAAACAATGTAAGAGTTACTGGTCATAGTTACATACAACATGTTCATACAATGCAGTATTAACAATACTAATCCCTGCAGCAAGGCTTCAAATCTCGAAGCGAACATTTTTCGCGAATATTCCGCAAAGGGAACAGCCAACACAGCAGATTCGGAATCTATGACCCAAAATTGACCATTTAGCATGGCCTTTGGGCGAAAATTAGAAATAATTTGGAAACGCACAGAAAAACGTAAGATTTCAGTCAACACCTTGAGTCAAAACTGGCAATCTGCATGGTCTCACTAACACGACACTGACGTCTGGTGCCTCAGGGACTAAGTCAGGTTCGCAGTTATGACCCTAGTTCGAATCTCACATCGTTAATGGTTAGTTTACTTTAGCCCTCATTATAAGATCACCCTGTATACCTAAATATATTTATACTTACACAAACGACACAAAGGTATGCCAAACTATACTAGGTACCTCTACTATCTGTAGGCAGGAAGCCCTCCTGGTACTGTAACAAAAGTATCAGATTTGCACTCAGGAGACCCTGGTTTGAAGCAATACAACTTGATTTTTACTACAAAGCTAAGGTTAAGGTCATGTTATTGTCACCAGCAAAGACGGGAAGCATCAAGCAACAACACAGGGATAAACATGTATCCCTTCCAAACTCAAAGACAATATTTATTATCCAGCCAACAGTTGATAACTAAAACCTTTTTAACAAATGAAGCATTCTATGTGTGCATCTGATGACTGGAGGTGACTGGTGACTGGTGATTAGTGATTGATGATGACCGATGATGACTGATGATGATTGATGATGATTGATGATGATGACGACGACGATGATGTGGCAAGGAGCCAAAACATGCAAGAGAGAAGCTTTACCTTGCTCCAAATACTCTAAACTCTGCTTTTGCCTCTTCATAATTGTACACATCCTGGAAAATATAGAATATGTATGTGATACTACACATGATACAAAGTAAACAAATACTTGCTGCCATCTACAAACTAACACTAGCACTAACACTGGAAAAACCAGATCTTTATCCGCCCTGGACGCATGATTTGTTTCTCGAAACAACAACTTAACGTTCATTTCAAGACAACTCATAAAGAAAGTCACAAATCAGTCCCTCATATCTCCCACACTTCCTTTGATGTTTTAAAGGCAACAAAGAAAGCCCCCAGTTTATTGCCAACAGGTTCTGGTTAGAAGCTCAACTTACGGTCAAATCCAGTAATGGGTAACTCTGGGTAGCGTTAAGGCCAGATATCAATACTATTATTTGAAGACTGTCACTATCTCTACCAAAGCGATGATACTAAACGTTTTAAGGCAATATAGAGGGTTTTTTGTAGCATATTCGCTATCGAGCGTAACCGCTTCCCGTACTAAGCTTAGGGAATATCTTCTACGAAGTGAGCTCTTCATGAGAGTAAGCTCCCGTTACCTTCCCTCACCAATAGTATTTTGTTTGCGGTGACGCGGGTTCGAACTCGCAACCACTGGCTTGCAAGATCGTCGTCTTATCCACTATACCACAGCGGCTCTACAATAACATTCCTACGACGTATTTGGAGGTCTGTTACAACAAAGTAAAGAGGACTATGAAAGATATCGATGCGCAAATATTGAAGTAAGGTAATTTATCAGAAAGGCAAAGAAGAATATCTCCAAAAGAAAATTTTGAGAACAATAAGGTCAGCTAAGTGTATAGAATTGTTAAGTATATTTCGAATGGGAATGAGAACGTCAAAAGTAGTGCTGTTCAGGATAAGAATGGAAATGTGATCACTGATGGTAAGAAAATTGAATTGAGATCGATAGCGTATATGACAAAGTTGTACAACTATCCAATTCAGACAGACCCTGAGGTTATGAAGTCATTGGAACATGGAGGACCAAACAACAACAAAAAAATCTAACATACCGAGGAGTGAGACTGAATAGCAAGCTGTTCTTTTGTGATGGCAGAAGTACTATTGAACAAGTGATGAATGTGTGAACTTAGTCTAAGAAATTCAAAAATCATTAGCAGCAATCGCACCACAATTTCATTAACTTCAAAAGGCTTTTGGTAGCGTTTGGAAAGAGGCCCTCCGGGCCAGTATGAGTAGGCATAATATGCCTGTTCATATTGTCGTAAAAAAAATTCGGTCAATCAAACTTTGGGAAGTGCGCTCTTTGTACTGGCTTCACACCGACAAGAAAATTTATAAACTATCATACTTTTGTGCGTGGTAGATGCTGCAGCAGTTAGATATGGAATGGAAGATAAAAATGAGAAGAATAAGTCATGATAAATGGAGAAAAAAAAGTGAAGAAAAAAAAGCAGGAAGGCAGTGTACCATGGTCCAAATAAATGGAGCATAATTTGAAGCAATATGTAAGTTTAACAATCTTGGCTCGATAATTAATACTAAGGCAACCCGTGAAAGGGAAGTAAAACGATGAATAGCAATGGCAACTGCACAGCTGGCTAAATTAACTCAGATCTGGATCGTCTGGAACATGAGAATGAGAGTCAATCTAAAGCTTCTACATTCCTTAGTAACATCGATAGTTTTGCATGAATGCGAGAGCTGGACATTCACAACCATGACAGATGATTAACAGCATTTGAATTGAAATGCTATTGTAGAATGCTCAATATCTTCTGGAAATACTACCACAGCAAAGAATATATGCTGAATGAAGTTAAAATGCTAGTAGAGAAGAAAAAGAGGTTCTTAGAAACAGCAAGAAGAAGAAAGCTGCCACGATTACCGGCAAACTGAATCGAACAATGTTGCATCAGATTTGGGACTATGATGACCAACATGCTCCCACCCCCCCAAAAAACAAAAAACCAACGACAAAGACCAGTTACATGATCAACTTCTATCTTCACAAATGTTCTTCTGAGTGACAATAGACTTAAGTCAGCAATAGAGATGAAAAGGATGTGTTTCTTTCCTTTGAGTAGAGTTATCTTGCCAAACTAGGCAAGGTAGGAAGTCTCTGTAGACAACACTAATATTCCATTAATATCATGATTGATCTTAAAATCACAATTGTCCGCCTTAATTTGTATTTTCTAACAAAACGTACATCTGGAGGCCACATGCTGTCGAAACATGATTAATATTCTGAATATTCCAATAACTCTGACAGCCTCTTGCCACACAAAACTACTTAGTTTGACCAAAATGACGTACAGAGGTAGCTGGAGATGTGTTTTTATGCATGTGAATAAAAATAAAGGTTAACAATAATCTCCAATGGTCACCAAAGGTTCATCATAAGCACAGCTAATTTCTGACAATTTTAAGTTTATCATGCTTAAAGTCAAAAAAACTCAACTTCTTACTGTCTTAAACCTTGTTGAGCTAATGAAAGTGTGTATAAGAAGCTTTAAAGTGTTGAATATCAACAGGATAAAACAGCATTAATGAACTCTGGTCTCAATCAAAACATAAATCCACAAAACTTCCTTAAAAAGCTGAAATCCCTACCTTCCCAGAGCAGCTCTCTTCAACTGCTTGCATCGGTAGAGGGAATCACCAAACTTTAGCAAACGACAGTAATCTTTGGCTACACTAAAAAAAAGGCATAAGTTATTTTGGAACTTACTTGAACTGAATACTTGTTTACGCGTAAAAATGTGTCACAATTAAAAGACGAAAATTAACAACAATGGACTTAACATGCTGCCACCCCCACCCCCCAATAAATTAACATTATTTGCAGGTTGGCCACAGAAGCATACGAAAGGTTCATGCCAGTGTCTCTACTTTACTTAAGTGTCAAAATTATTACTCTAAGTACAACGATAAATTAACAGTTTCAGCATGCTCCCTTTTCAAACAAGAATACCTATCTTAAACAGCCAAGCATTATTAATATAACAAGGAGCAAAATAAGAGTAAATGAACTCAGTTGAGTATCACTGTATTATCACAGGTAATAAATATTTCTAATGTTCTTACCTATCAATTAAATTCCTTGCTGTATTGATTTGACCAAGGGCTAATTTGTAATGGTCTTTGTCATACAGAACATTCATTAAATCAGCATAAAAGGGATGTATGTCCTACAGATCAAGAAAGATTGCTTGCAATACACGTGTCATCAAAGACATAAGTGATCATGTTCTCTAAGTAAGATGCAGCAAAAGGCCTTAGGTTGTCATAACAGAGTCTGCTTTTATGACAAGTGACAACTAATTATTAGCTAGTCACCAATGAGGTTGATAAAAACCAATAAATCACATTCAGAGAAAGGCTGGATAATATTGCTTACATTCATCATCAACTTCTGGCAAATGGCTTGGGTTGATCTATGCCATATGGTTTTTAGGCACTTTCCAAAGGTGCAGTGAAGCATATAATTGTGACTGGGTGATCTAGAGTTCTTGCTATCTGACAAGGAGGTCCTTGAGCATATAGTGATAGACATATGCCATTGTCCATAAAATATGCCTTTTGAAATCACTATTTAGTGAATTTATTTTCTGACCTTCCATAAAAAATCCCAAAAATGCTAAATTTCTACTTTAATGTTTGTGCACTATAATGTTCTATTTTCAGGATCAATAATCTTTTAAATATTCCTAAATTCACAGTAAAGCCATACAAAGATATCAAATACATCTTTTCTTATTAATCAAACATCAAAGCAAGCTAATTCATTCTAGCCTTACTAACAACTTGATATCATAACAATTTTTTAACACCAGAAGTTCCTTGATAATCATTGAGTACAATTACAAAAATGTCACAGAACATGTGGCTATTGACCAATTGTTATAAATTTCCCATTACTCCTGCTTATGAAGAAGTGCTCTTTAATTATTCAGAATACAAAATATCATAATCTGAGAAAATTCAAGAAGTGACAATAATATTCAAGTACAAATGTTAAAACTATCAATAGCAAATATGGCATGTTTGAGGGAAATGTAGATGTGTGAATGAGGAATCAGTGCTTTTTCAGTTGGAACTGGGGAATCTAGGCACTGAAACAATAAAAAATAATTTTGATTTTTGGTAGTTTAAAAAAAAATAGTTGGAAATACTTACATGGGATGAACCAGTTCCCTTGATTCTATATTGTAATTCTGTGAATACAGAATTCATACTGCTACCCACATTTCCAAACCATATTAACACTAATAAAAACAGAAGCCTACAAAAAGCCCTATATCTTTGCTGGTCATGTTCCTTTATTAAATCGCTACACTATTTCGTCTGATGTTTTAAGTTTTGTACTGAGGAACTGACCTAGAAATCCTTAACGTAAGGATAAACAAAAATTTCTAAAAAAATAGTTATGAGGTGGACAGTTGTGAGCACAATACAAAATCAACATACTCTTACCTCCAATCTTGGAAAATCAGTGATAATCTGTGATAATTTGTCATGATAGCTTTGCTGGGTATATTTCACTTTTCTCATATAAAATTGTCTTATCCTACTTATTTTGTAGTGCCTGTGAAGATACAAGTGAAACATACATATATCTCAGTAAAAGTAGTACATTTACGTAAGATAAATATAACTCAATAGTGGAGAATTACCACAATGGCTGTATTGTAAATCCAAAAGGAACCAAACCTGCAACCCCTTAGACTCTAGAGCCTATAATGTAACTGAATTGCCAATCCAACACAAAGGTTTGGTGAAGGCCATTTCAAGTCCTTCGTATCATAACCCAAAACATATCAGTTGGCACATGGAAAAACAATCATTTAATTCTATTTGTGTTTCACATATTGCCCAAGTACATATATGTGTATGCATGGATACATAGAACAAAAAGTAAACAATAATTACTAAGATTTTAAACACTATTACATTTAGTATCAACGCAACTCATCTCTTGACCAATTTAATCGTTGGGGCATGCACCATGTCATATATCAACTTTTGCACTTATTATCACATGTTTTATTTCACAAATACCAAACAAGATAACTTTCTCTCTAGCATGTAAGGGGAGGATATGATTTTTTAGCAAAGGATAAAAAACTATTTGAGCTGAAGCTCTCACAGAACGTTATGTGGTGCTGGATACATATTTTACTGTTATCTTCAATATGCTACAATGATTACAAGATGGCCATTCTTCTTTCCCTTAATAAGACAATTACAAATTACAACAGAAAGTAAGTTTCACCAACAAAATTCTTAATCTCAGAATGTTAGACTATCTATTGTGTAAGAACATGTATGTTTCATTACTCCATCAGATTCGAATATTTCTGATCCATCCTGGAGATGGAGAGTTCCTCTTTGTAGTATTATCTTTCAATAGTAAAAGTACGAGCTAATGATTTTTTGTTGTTAGATATGCAGATTTTTTTAATCCTGTGGGTTTTACGGCCATAGACCACTTTCATCATCACATAAGGTAATTTGGTGGTCTGTCCTTTTCCCGTTTTGGTAATAAGTGGTTATCTTTTAGCATCTTTAGCTGTAAACGTTATGACAACATAGCATAATACTGCTGCCCATACCTCGGACCACTTTTCCATAAAGGTTATGAGCGGGTGGATTTTAGTGATAGCTTTGAGTGCATGCCCAAGGACCATCATGAATTGTGTATACTGACTTCAATGTAGTCAAAAGCACCATTGAGTTTACACTTTATTAAATAGACTGCACAAATGTCAATACGATAAAAATGAAATTCAAAACAACATTTCACAACAATAAAAATTCTAATATTTCATCTCCACATACTTGTGAATAACTGTTGGAGTCTTCCTCTGTGTCTTTGACAGAATAATGTCTATGAAGTCCTGTAAAATACATTTAAGGCTATTACCTGTCAAGCAAGACTTCACCACATGGTGTAAAAGACAGTCATTGTAACATTTCAAACTGCTTCAAATATATAAGTTGCAGTTAAAAAAATTGTTCTAAACTAGGCAAATTTGTTTGCATGATATAAAAGGAAGTGACAGTTACAGTTATAAAAAGAGCAATAGACTTAATTGAACTACCACAAATTTTTGCAGTGATGAGCATGGAAATGATTTTCCCTAGTAGAAAATAGTCCTGTACTAGATGTTACTACCTTATTAAGGAAACCAATCAATCTTTTTTTTGAATAAAATGGGACCCTTACTACCAGAAATTCTTTATTTCCCCAAGGAACACAAATCAGATAATAACTAATGTCTTTAAAACCTTCAAGACACCAAACATAACTTTTATTTAATTAAGAAACTATTTAAAATATGAAATCTATTCTAAGTGATATAGGTATAAAGTATTAATTAGTGAGAATATCAAATCTAAACATTACTTACCATGTTTATTCTAGTACATACCCATGTTCTTTAAAGTGCCCCTCTATAATAAATGCCCCATCCATTTCATAAAACCATTTTTAAAATGCCTCTTGCTTAAATGTTCATTTGTTGATCAATGCTCCCTCTTTAGATGGATAATTATTACATAATATGGCAATAACAATTGATTAAGTATGCAAGAAATTCAGAAAAGACTAAAAATGAACACAATATATAGACATGAATCCCTTTCATAACCCAGAAAGATGTGAAACATTCTCTTCCCTCATGATGATAAATTTGCAAATCCCAATTCTTTTAAAAAGATGATTCTGATGCAGATAAAGGAAATTGTGAAACCAGGTTGTTGTTGTGTTAGCCATCAGTGTCAAACCAATCTGTGTTCAGCCCAAGGAATCGGCACACAGCGGTCGGGCTTCTCCATAAATCCTCCGGAGTATGCATGGTAGGATTTGCTGAGCATTCAAACAAGTGCATGGTTGTGTGAGGTTCGCGGAGACAGTTAAGGCAGGTGTCTAGTATCGGATTTTCCCACTCGAAATTGCCAGGATTTCAGGATGATGCTGTATCCAGAACGAAGTTGTGATAGGATTGATCGGGTTTCTCTTGGTAGTTTAGATTCTTTTGTGGAAATGGGAGGGGGGTATCTGCCAAGTATGATGTTGGGTTTATATCCGG
This sequence comes from Chironex yamaguchii, assembly GCA_024741275.1. Lineage (NCBI taxonomy): Eukaryota > Metazoa > Cnidaria > Cubozoa > Chirodropida > Chirodropidae > Chironex > Chironex yamaguchii. Next base: position 40,505 of record JANTCA010039416.1, read on the forward strand.
CAATAGCAACGGCTATGGCTTGTCTATGTAGTGATTGTTGACTAGGCTTGTGGACTAGTGGATTGGTAGACCCGTTGACAAGTAGACTAGAGATTGAATTGTAAAAATGAGATTTGAGCGTTACCCGCAGTGTCCTTGAGTCAGAAGGAGCTTGAGATTCGTGATACTTGGATGGTGAGGTAGATACGTGGAGAGTAGAAATTGTGAGCAGAGAAGGCTGTTATGATCTTGACGGTGAGTATCTTGGTTTCTTGATGTAGGTGTTGTTCAGGTGTCATACCAATGCATCCAGTGATTGTAGGTAAAGCGGCGTTTTGAGCTGTTTGTAACAATTTAACTTTGGTGGCATTGAGGTGAGGAAACCAGATAGGTGCAGCGTAATTGAGAATTGATCTTCCAATTGCTTTATATGTGAGGAGAAGGTTTTCTTTTTGTTGACCCCAGTTTATTCCAGATAGTGCTCGTAGGATTTCAGTTCGTTTGCGTAGTTTCATTTGTAGGTTATCAGCATGTTTGATTGACGGTAGGAATCAGTTGATTGTTCATTCTGATATTGAGGTCATATTTAAATTCGAGTAGCTGTAGATTTGGTTGTCGAAAGAAAAAGTTTGCGTTCCGTAAGCCAGGAGGAGACATCCATTAAATATCGGTTCATTCCTTGTGTCAGTGGTGGTATAAGTGGCCCTGAGGTAAGTACGGTCATATCGTCGGCGTATGTGGTCAGTTGTATATCTTGAGGCGGTTTCGGGATATTCATCATATACAAATTGAACAGGAATGGGGACAGGACACCTCCCTGAGGTACTCATTGCTTCAGTATTCAGCATTTTGACTTTGAATTACGGAATTCAACGTAAGTTTGTCTGCCGATGAGGTAAGCGGCAATCCAGCGTGTGACATTGTTGGGGATTTCTGAATGTGAGAGGTCATTAAGTAGATAAGCATGGTTGACAGTATCAGGTGAGGTCTAGCGCTACACCAATTGTTCTTGAGCAGGGTTTGGGTTTATTGAGTCCTGTTGTAATGGTGTGGTTTATCTTATGGAAGGCAGTTACGGTTGATTGGCCTTTACAAAATCCATGTTGATGGTCGGCGAATTGTACGTTGTCGTTGAGAAATGGTAGTATCATTTGTTCTAGGAGTTTGGCAA
>JANTCA010039417.1:0-19911 GCA_024741275.1 Chironex yamaguchii
TCTTTGCAGCCACCCATGCATCATTTTGTAAAATACTGCATAGTCCACGGCGAGTAGACGGGATACAGCTTGCTGATACCCCCTGGTATACATGCTGACTTTTCTAGATAGACATGCCCCATCTCATATGGATACGATGAAGACGGTAGAAATTAGACGACATGACCCTTAACAGAACCCAATGAGATACAAGTTCCTACTATCTAACAAATGCAATAAAACCCAAAACGATTAGACTGGATACGATGGATAACTCCATTTCCAGTACACATGCCCACTCTGTGTGAATACTGCACAGGAAACAGCAAGTATGCAGGATTCAGCTAGATAATCCCCTCCGTAGCGTACATGCTGACCTTTTACAAATGCGATACTGTAAATACTGTAATGTAATACATTAAGACTGCACGGTCGACAGCCTTACCTTGGCGATGCCTCCCGACGTATACATGCCGGTCTTAATTATATACCATTGCTGTTCAACGCGATTATACAAGATGCAGCATTATAATATTCTTCCAGGTAGACACATCCCGCCTTGCATGAATACGATCCAGTTCGGAGCGATTAGACAAGATGACACTGGATAGCACCCTATGAGATGCCAGTGCCGAATCTCTTGCAAACATAACAAAGACTAAAGAGATTAGACTTGATAAGGCCGGATAGCAGTTATCAAGGTACACTTGCCCCACGTTACAGAGATACATCACAGCCCATTAGCAGTTGACGGACTTGTTTCGCGCGATTATACAAGATGCGATTTGGCAAGACGACACTGACTCGCACCCTATGAGATGCAAATGCCACACCTCTTACAAGTACGACAACGCCTAAAGCGATTAGACTTGATAAGGCCCGATAACAGCCATCAAGGTTCACATGCCCCTCTTTGCACAAATATAGCAAAGTCCAGAGGGATTAGGAAAGATTCAGATGCGTGATAGCCCCCTCACTATAAATGGCGAGCTTGTATAAATGCAATGCAAGTCAGCGCAACTTGACAGGATACAGCACGATCATATCATTTCTGTTATAGATGCCACACTACGTAGGCATAGGATGCAGTCCTTAGTAATTAGAAAAGAAAACGGGAGTGTCGCGCATGATAAGAATGCAATGCTGCCCAAAACGATAAGAGTAGATACGGCCTATTTGGTACATGTGCTCCACTTGGGATAAATAGTGCCCAGCCCACAGCGAGTTAACAGGATTCCGTTTGATAATTCCCCATGGTATATATACAGCGACCTTGTGTAACGAATGCTGTTCAGCGTGATTAGACGGAGGCAGCACGATCATATCTTCGTAGGTAGACATACGCCACATCGTATAAATACGAAACAGTCGGTAGAAATCAGACAATGACAATGGATCATTACTAGATGCTAGTACCTTAATTATACGAATACAACGAAGCCCAAAGCGATTAGACTAGAAACTGCCAGGCAATATCCTTCCAGGTATAAATACTATTTTGCAAAAATACTGTACAATTAATTGCGAGACGACATGATTGAGCTTGGTGATGCTTCCGTTGTATACATACCAATCTTGTGTACGTTCAGCAGGATGCAACGTGACCAAATCCCTCTAGGTAGAAATACCCCATAATCGATGATCCATAATCGCACCATGTGAGACACAAGTAGCACTTGTCATATAATTAAAATCAAGCCTAAGGCGATTAGATTGGACACAGCTGGATAAGTAGCCTCCCAAATACACATGCTCCACCTGGCATAAATACTGAAAGAGTAGACAGGATTTAGCTTGATGATACCCTCCTGCGTATGCGTGTCCAACTTTGTAAGCTGACTGCAAAATTTAATGTTTTTAGACTGGGATGAGGACGAAATAATAGCTGAAGGCATATGTACTGCACTTTGTATGCAAGTGATTCAATCTAGCAGGTACCAACATGAACTCCTCCTCGACGTTGTGTGCAAATGAATCTAGCATCATTAACCACGATGTAACATAAGCTTACTTTAAAGACACCTGGTCCGGTTTGAATGCAAATGATACAGTCTAGACATATTAGAAGGGATGCAACATGAACCCCCTCCCCCCTGCAGGTTAAACTGCTCCACTTTGTATGCGCATCAGACAATTTAGAGCAATAATACAAGATGCAGCATAAGCTTAGCCCATCGGGTCAGGGGTGGCGCGGAGCAATAGAAAGCAGTATTCAGGGATCATTTAAGTGGAAAAAGAGAAAGACGCGGCGGGTGTGTCACTTTTAATTTCAAAGCCACCTTAAGAGACTAGGTAAAAGGCTAGATTGAGGGTACACGAAAATGTTTTCGTAAAGGAACATAAGTCTCAAGGAAAGTTAAAGTATATTAGCGAGACCCTTTGTTGAGTGCAGATTTGAAAAACTGAAGAACTTAATGATTAAGTTCTCAAGAAAACGTGGATCTCTTTGTTCTTAATAATAATAATGGATATTAAAGTAATACTAGCAATACAAATTAAAATCAGAACAAATGGAAAATACAAAAGTAACGTGCAAAGCGCTTAGATCATGCAAAAGGAACAAATCCCAAAAATCTCTTTCAAGCGTGATGTCACTGGAAGTGATCAATTTGATAGCCTTTATTACCTGTAAACAATGGCTAGTCTGACCTGCATTTAGTTAGCCCGTACCCTTGTCATATTGAGTCTCCAAAAAGCAACATAATTAATGTTAGGTTTGAATAGCTTTATACTGATGTCCTTTGTTTTGTTCTAACTTACAAGAAACTGATATATAAGGTTGCTTCACTCAAATTACAACAGAGTTAATGAAAAAAACCTTAGAGGTATGTCAAAGAGAAAAGTACAGAGACTAATATTGTGCAATTAAAGTCAATAACAATCGCTTGTATCCAAATTGTTCTTTCCGATCTCACAGTACCCCTGTCCTATGTCCCGTTAACCAATCACATTAACCATGTTTGTGGTCGACTGAAACACCCCAACGATACTCAAGTCCCTGATCATTGCTACGCTAGGTTTCTAAGGTACAAGGACTCTACTCCAAGTCATCAGGCTGCAAAATGATAAGATACTGTCAAGCTCATATTGTTAAAACTGCACGCGAACAATGGAGAAGCGTATCTTAAAGCACACTGAAAGAAAGGAAGCATAATCAGGAAGAGTTATGAATACATCGGCAGTTAGCATGAAGCCAGAGTATCTACACAGGTCAGTATCACGAAAAAACAATTAACAGCTAGTTACCAAATGTCAGCAATACCTTCCAAAGATGACAACCATTTCGAACTTTGAATGCAGGTCATATCATAAAGGTACCTGTGATTCCAAAAAGGTTGTTTTTGTAACCATTTTAGAGATACTAAACTTTAAATACAGAGTCATATCTCGGAAATAATAGGTAATCAATAAAAGCCTCGATTATCTCCCAGCACCTCCCTTGCAGCACATTGGATGCATTTAGGACAGTCTAGGGTCATAGTACACGATATAACACAAGCTTTCCTCCGCAGGAAAACCTGCTCCACTTTGAATGCAGGTGATACAGTGTGATTCATAATACAGGATCCAGAAAGAGCTGCAGCTACACCTGCTGCACGTTCCATGCCAATGATGCATTATAAAGTTTTTCTACGGGATGTATCATGAGCTTACATCCTAGAGGCACATGCTCCACTATGTGTGCCAATGGCAGTCTACAGTCCTAATACAGAATACATCATGAGCTTCCACTATCAAGTACACATTCGTCACTTCCGGACAAAGAAATAAGAGAACATGCATATTTATTATCTATGCCTAAGAGGATATGTTCCCCTAATTTGTATTAACGCAATGTAACAGAGAGAAGTAAGATAACATGCGTGTGTATATATCCTCCTAGGAGGATGTCAGCGCTAATTCGTACTAGTGCAATGCAGTACTTAGTGCTAAGATGGTATGTTGCTCTATTTTATGTGCTATTTTTTGCATTAACGCAATAACACACAGTGTATTAACGGGATGCATTTGGAGTATACCTTGCTTGGAGGTTATGTACTCTAATTTGCATTAGCAAAATACTTTACATAGCAATTGGTAAGATGCGTCTAAGTCATACATTTCTAAGAGGGTATGTGCCCTAAGTTGTATTAATATAATTCCATGCAGAGTAATTACACCAGATGTTCCTTAACCATGCCCTTTAGGTTGGCATGTGCCCTAACTTGCCTTAAAACAAAATACGATGGAGAGCAATTAGAAAAGACGTGGTTGACCAAACCTTTCGTGATCTATGTTCCCTGCTTTGATCCAGATGCATCTCAAGATGGAGCCTGATAATACCCTCTCAGGTAATTATGCAGCTTTGTTTATGAATTCGACACAGCCTAGAGCTGTTAAGGAATATGTAGCTTAGCCTTACCCTTCCAGTTAAGCCTGCCCAACCTTGTAAGGAACTCAATGCGGTCTAGAGCAATAAGATTATACAGTTTCATCATATCCTCCTAGGTACTCATCTCCAGCCTTGTATGAATTTGATGCAGTCAAGAGCAATTAGACATGTAACTTCATTATATGCCCTTCCTGGTAACTATGCTTCAGCTTGTATGAATATGATGCAATCCAGAGTGATTAGGCAAGATGGTATTTCATCATACTATTTTAGATAATCATTCTCCACCTTGCATGAATTGGATTCAGCCCAGATCAATTAGGCGAGGTGCAGATTGCTCAAAATCATGCCCCACCTTGTATGAATACGATGCGTTTCAAAATATTAGTTTGCTATATTTTTCTTTCTACAATGTGTTGAGAGCACTTTTTTCATGACACCTTCTGTAATATATTCCCACTATTCATAAATAAGGCAAAAATAACACTGCAAGAATACATCTAGATATCAAGAAAGCACCGTATTTCCATGTTATGCTTGCAAAATGTCAATCAAAATCTACTCTGGACTTTTAATTATCATACAGCCTTAATGTATCAATTAAAGCAAGGGATCATTGACTGATTCATTCTTCAGTTTCCATGAACATGTTCACATGGGCATGGATAACAAAGAAAGGAGAGGATTACTATTCCATATAACGGAATGGTTTCCCATTTTTGCATGCATCTGGTTCATAGTTATATGCTAACGCCTTGTACTAAACCACTAGCTTCTTCTTTTATCACTTTTGTCATGTCAATAATGTCTATGTACATTCATTTATCCAGTAATTATTCAAGCAATTAACTCTTATAGGGCCACGAATTGCCAAAATGCTCAATTAGGTCTTGGTACACAAAGAAAGAGTTATATAACATCCTCAAATAATGGAAATGAGCCATTCCTACAAAGACCAAGTCCCTTCTTATATACATTATAAATTGATATCCTCTCAATAAAGAGATTAATACCCTATATTCTATCTGTCTTAAACAATCCATTGACCAAGACATCATGTCAAATGGGGACCATGCCGTGGTCATTCTTTGCCACAGCTGACGCTTTTGCACTATCCATCCATTTCTTTACCACCATTTGCAAAAGATTGTTTGTCTTATTTACCAGCAATAGACTGGTCAGCATGATGCATCAGGATTCATGGTAGACCAGCATGATTACATTGATGAGGACTCACTGACACTGCAACAAAGAATGAGGAAGCAAAAGATACATTAGCAACTTAAGTAGCTTTACTCTAGACGAAATGCCATAAAAAATGACAGGGTAAGAATGTATTTTAAGTATCTCAGACTTTCAAACTTGCAGAGAAACAACCCGCCGTATTGGTTTCTACTCTAAAAATGATTCATAATGGCTGCTCAAAAAGTAAGAACCATAGACTTGAACCATAGTTTTATTAAGTCTATGGTAAGAACACTACATTCCTCATAACTTTCAAATAGTAGAAATAATCAAACAAATTACCACCTTAAATAATGTCACTCCAAACAAAACAAAAAATAACACCATGTGAAATAATCGTTGAATAAATCAACTTGTCAGTACAGTGTGTCAAATTTACTACGAGAGGCTACTAACACTTCACTTGTAATTTTAGTGAGTTCACTTATACGATTGAGTTTATAATCATCAAACAGTTTCAGAGGCTGTGTTTTTTTCTTCGTGGTCGACCTATAAAAACCTACTCTTTTTCATATCCGATCCTTGGCTTCCGTGCGATATCCTCGTCCTATTACGATCATGATCTTTATTCACCATTGCATGTTCATTTGCAATTGCTTCATCTCCTTCGTTTTCAACAACCTGTGCATTGTCTTCACCTGGTCTGTCATTGGCATCACTCAAACATACACCATAATCACCATCCTCTGAATCAATCTGGAATTTTTAGCTCCTTGCAGAGTTACTTGTAATTTGGTATTTAGGCTGTTCTCTTGAAGCCGTGAACATTGAACCTTATCTTTTCATATAATCTGTCAGATTGGTTTTCCCTTTATGATAAATTATATTGAAATCAAAACATTAATGCTTTACTCACATACCTTCTATGCAAGAGCATTTCCACGAGGGTTATTAGACAAACTGACAAGAAGCTTATGGCCTTTCACCTCAGTAAAATGCTGTTCCAGCAAATTAATCTCATAGTTTAAACAACGATACTGAGTTGCCAAGGACTCTCGTTCAACATGCCCATAGCATTCGTCTACTAGTGTTAATGATTTATTGTTATAGGCAACAACACTTGGCATACTGTCATTACCATGATACTGAACTAACAGTACTCCCACACCAACTGGACATCTATCACAAATGACCTGTTTCTTTTTTTTATATACTAGGGAGTCACCGCTTATCTAAAAGTCTAAAAGCCACTCGAGGATAAGGGTTAATGAGATCGATAGCCTTACAGGTGAATGTCGATGAATGAAAGGAAAACAAGATATGAATCTAATGAATAAAATTTGATGACTTACGAGGATGGTTACGACAAGTTTATTGACCTTTGATTTGAAAATACCCATGTTGTAGTCCTCCGGGAAGCAATCTTGTGGCAACGTGTTCCACAGATGGGAGGTTCTTGGAAAAACTCTGTTCATGGAAATTCCGTTTGATGTTGAACACATCAAGGAAGAAAGGAACATTCTTTGCAGTGGTAGTAGCAAGACGCGTTCTTGCTGTAAAAGTTTTACGAGGAGGAACTAGGGATTGAATCTCAGTCGAGCACTTACCATGGAAATACCGGTAGAGTAGAGAAAAACTAGCAAGGTCTCTTCTGTGAGAAAGCAGCTGTAGAGAACTGAACAGATCATCTCCGACAAGATTGCGAAGCCGATTTTAAACTCTGTCAAGGCAAGAAAGAGTGCTCTGAGCAGCACCTCCCCAGATGTGGCAGCAATATTCCATCTTAGGGCGTATTAGACTTTTATATAAGTAGAGGATTGCATCAGGCGTCAGATACTTTCTGGATCGGTAGAATGAACCAACCATTTTACCAGCAACTTTAGCAACGGATTGGATGTACGTATTCCATTTTAGATCTGGAGTGAAAGTCAGTCCTAGGAGCTTATCAAGGCAAGGGGCTTCTTCAACAAGAGAGCCATTCATTTCAACTGAAGCAAAACTAGAATCTGAACGTTGAAGGTGAAAGGAGAGAAGCTTTGTTTTAGAGGTGTTAAAAGTAAAAAGCCATTTGTTCCCCCATTCAGCTACATGCTCCAGGTCAGAAGAGAGGGAATCCGCAAGACCTTGATCACCAATGCTCTTCGAAGTGCAGCCATAGACAGTTGTGTCGTCTGCTTAGATGTCAAAAAATGATCTCAGAATGTGATTTGGAAGATCGTTAATGAAAATCAACCCTACGTACCACCCACAATGAATAACAACCGACCCTATAAACAGCAATTCTTCCCCTTTGTCAGAAACATCGCTCACGGAGTGTGAGGACTAAAGAACAAAATAGGGAAAGCAAGAGTTACGAGGCTGCCAAAAATAAACACAAGGTCCACTTTCTACTCTCCATTTGTGTGGATGGCCGTTGGCTCTGCTAGAGCTCCGCCGCCCTTTGACAGCTCTTGTATTTAGTGCTGGTGGATGTCCACACACCCATCTCATCAGACAAGTGAGCGTCTGCCCGATGGGCGTGCCAGTTTAGTCGCCGACAACCCGACTAGATTAGATTAGGATCATAATAATCCGACTAGACTAGATTAGGCTCATAATAATTGAGAGAATCAGTTTCCTTGAGGCTTTCCTTAAGCATCCTGAAGGCAGTTTCATGCTCAGATTTCTAACTTCACCGCAAGCTTTTCCTTGTTAGTTTTGCAAAGGTGCCGTCAGTGTTGCATAATTGGTCATATCAAAAAAGGAATGCAACTCTTTCTGATTTGTTGGAATTTTAATATGATGAAGGCTTCTACTTCATAAAGGTGATAATACTATCGGCGAAAAATATCAAACCAAAAAGTTTTAATGAAGGTTGTGCAAATTCAGACTTACTCCACTTGAAGGTTAGTCTCTGCCTCGCTGAAATACCTCTTTCTATACTACATACTATAATATTGTAGAATAATGGATAACATTTCAATTGTAGAATAATGGAAGAGTATTAAAGATAATTGGATTTATTGGGGTACAGGTGAGAGCGGAATAAATCATACAAGAAAGTGGATATTGGGAACAATATGAACTAGTCATCCACGCAAAACCGGAAGAAAACAGGACGAGAGGAGTAAAACGATAAAGTGACGATTAACGGAAACGTGATTGCAGTTGTAAGGATGAATGATGCAAAGATAAAGAGGATAATGAACAAGAATATAAGATAAAGTAAGGCAGAGCAGACGATGATGTGATAGCAGGGGAAAGTAAGGAACGATGAGTAATAAATCTTACAACAGACAACGGAGGAGATTAAGTAAGGATAAATGTGACTAAAATGAAAAGGGGTACACCCAGAGGTGATCTAAGAGAGTAAGGATTTGAGAGAACGTAACATTCGAAATGTTGATAGGGAGGCATAGGATTCGAGTAAAATTTATAAAATGATTGATAACAAAAAGATAGCTATATCGGATACAAGAGAGAGGCTAGACAATGCACAGATAGGGATGGCAGTGACCCAAATACATCACATGGTCAACTACATGACAAAGACTCCTCCTGTATTGACTTTAATTTATGAGTATAACACGTAACAGATCAGGGATCCACATATCAGAATAGAAAATGTTTTATTAAAGTAAGAGTGTTCACAAAGGAAAGATTCGCAAATACGTCTATACCTCTAGGTATCACGTGGGGGAGACTACCATGCAAACTTTCAAGCGTGGAGTGTATCATGTGTCGGAGGGCGCAGACCACTGCCAAACGCATCTCGCTATTCTATTCTATTTGATTTCCGTTTCCGCATTGGCAGTACAGCTTCGTGACTGATGAAGATGCATCAATTCATTGACAACTTTCTGACTCTGTCAAATTTCAGCTACAATTTGGTAGCAGGTAGATGTCTTTATCTTTATTCGCTACCTCACAATGTTGAAAACGACCGAAATCCCCTACTTTTATGTTCTGGATCTTAGTATCCAGAATGGTGGCAGGATTCAGATTAAACCTTCAAAATGGTTGAGAATCTGAACCTGGTAAGGTCAGCCAATTTTCGCGTCATTCCTGCTAGGTATCACCGAGTTATTGCGGTAAACAATTTTGGCCGCATTTATGGCAATGTTAACAAGATGTTCAAAACTCAGGTGGAACTTGTTTCGATTTCTTTTCAGGAGCATACGTAGTTATCCTAACAACGACTTGGTGTAGCATTCACGAAATCAAAATGTCGTAATCCTAGCCACGATTATAACATGAAGGTTATAACAAGAGAATGTTCCGAAAGATTATGACTTTGAAATTATACCAATACCCCTTAATAGATTTACGCATCCCCACGATACCACAGGAAATATAAACAATAAAAAAATATCAAACCGTTGAATTGATACCAAATCTTTCCTTGTTGGTTTAAACGAGTCCCCTGTAGCTGGCAAATTTAGCCACAAATGCCACGAGGCATGCACCAAATTTCCACCACAAGTTCAGTCAATTTGGACCTCGCCTCAGTTACATCCTTATTCAATATTTTACAGCCTTGGCCATCTTCGGGTATGCAGCTAACATCTTAAAAGATTCCGCCACGAACTTGTAGAGCGGAATCTATCAATCTGCCGTTCATTTATCCGTCCGTCCATCCATGCATGCATGCATCCATCCATCCATCCATCCATCCATCCATCCATGACTTAATCAATCAACAACTATTCAATCAGCTCATCTATTGATCCCGCATCCTTCTATCCATCGGTCGATTCGTACTACGTATACTTAACAAGTAAAGGCTACAAAAAGTAGTAACAATGATATTCTGTGACACCAATGTGATCGGAGACCGAATAAACTTGCAGAATCGAGTTCCGTGGCAAAAAGAACGAAGTCGGCAACTGTCGGATAATTCACAGAGCAGATCGTCCCTGAGCGTTTTGGCAACTGCCTACATTAAAAGCCGAAAGCCAGCGCTTTTTATACAGACAGCGTTTACCTTTCAATCAGATTGTTTAACTAATTATATCACTCTGCCACGCTCTTTACTGTTTACTGTTCCCTTTTGTTTCTGACTGCTTATACTTCGAAGAATGTTCGACGAAATAAAATTATCTGTACTTTTTGCACAGTATTTTAAATGTAATTTTCAAATATTTTACAGTATGTTACAAGGCTTCCTTTACATTAACGATGACATCTTTGAAATGACGAATATAACATTGTTAATTATGTCACCACATTTCAGCTCTCGATGGCATATAACAGCACATACCGCAGAAGCAATATAGGTTCCTAGGAATCATAGATCTTTTTTTAATGTATAAATATAGTTATCTGATAAATCTATTCTTGACAACCCATGATTGATGACCTGGGATTGATGACATACAATGGACGACCTGTGATTGATGACCTGTGGTCAATAACTTTTGCTGAGATCATTTGAGATTACTTAATCGACTTGCAACACCTGATTGTCTTCCTTTCCTTGCCACAGCACCACGTGATTTGGTCCCTTGGCCTTTGTTGCTATTGGCTACTTTCCCTACAATGACCAAAATCAATGATTTTTAGATCACAGAGAGAGGCAAAAGAAGACAGGAAAACAATCAATCGTCTCAGATTGGGTGAAGCCACAGCATTGCAGGGCCGAAATTATACTAATTGAGCTACCAAGACCTTGACAAACAATCCATCCGTCTATCCATCCATCAATCCATCGATAGATCAATCAATCAAACAATCAAACAAATCAATCAATCAATCAATCAAACAAACAAATAGTCAATCAATCGACCAATCAATCAATAAACAATATTAATCAATTCACTTGATTTGATCGATCTTGTTAAGATAACAATTCAGTTGTTAAAAAGTACTTACCTTGTTGTTGCTGTTGCAGTCGCTTTTCATTGGCCTTGCACTCGTTGATTAAATGCTTCTTCCACCCCTAAAACGAAGATAATGCACTTAGACTCGCTGGAATTTTATTGTCATAGAACCAATCTATACTATGATGATACCTGATCAATGTATCATGAACTAAATAGGTTAGCTTCCCTAGATGACTAGGTTGTTGTTACACGATGCAAAATTTTCACTAAGATGCGAATATTGTAGCAGTGGAAATGTTTGGCTAACACCAAGGCACTAGCAAAGAAGAGCAGATCATCACTGAAATCTGATGAGACATATTTATTAATGTAAGACAAAACATTAAAATATAACATGCGAGTCTGTCCGTGCGATGAGTATAAGATCAATAAGCGACGGCGGAATTAAAGAATTGGATACATGAAATTGAAATAAAGAGCATGGTAGATCTCTTTACAAAATGTGTGATAACTACCAGGTTAATGATCGAACAGTAAAAAAATACGAAAACAACGACAAATCAATAAAGATCTTACGCAGAAAAAGTGAGCCTTACGTTCAATACTTCATATACCAAAGGGCATAGAGAAATACCAGAAATGTAGATAGAGAATTGCTTAAGGAAAGACAAAGTTTTACATAATTACGTAGTATCCACTTAAAAAGTGGTGACATTGAAATTAATGAAGAGGCAAGAATTAGAAGAGGCCATGCAGTATTTAGAAATCGATAAGCTTGTCTATGAAACTGACAATTAAAACCTCAAACTACCATGCATGCATGTGAAACATTGAAATTTACATTAAAGGTAAGGCAACAATTAGACATTTTCTATCTGAGAAGGATCTTAAAGATATCCTGAAAAGACAACATTTGAAACTGGGAAATATATAAACGAAGGATTGAGTTTCTTGCGTGATGTTGCTTCAGAGAGAAGAGCGGAATTGTTGGGATGTGTAAAAGTTAACTGTCACCCGTGCAGGAAAGGTGTCTCTTGAGTGAAGACCAATAAACCTTGTAGCAGCTTAAAAAGCACGTGGCGTAAAATAGCGAAGGAAGATCTGCGCTAAAGGAATATAAAAAGGTATCAAGTTAAAAAACAACCACTGACAGGTCTTAAAGGTTCGGGATTGTGGACCATTTTAGCATGAGAGCCGGAGACACAATTTGGCGAGGTATCCCTCATCGGTATAGCTGCCGCAGATGCAACAGAAATAGGCAAGACATGGGATCAGCTTGAGAAAACCGCTTAGAATGAGAATACTTGGAGGACCCTTCTCGGCGGCCTTAGAAGGGGTGACACGCATAGGTGGGTAGGTAATCCTAATACTATTATCCGTGCGTTAGAAAACCTCTCTATATCTTGCTCTTACAACTAGTTACTTGACACACCAGCAAGTTCTTCAAACAACTTTAAACAACGACACCAGAATGTGGTATTTTAAATGTTTTGGCAGTTCAAATTAGTACAACGGCGACTTATAGATGCTTTGTAGGCAAAAATCACATATACTAGACAAATGCCCAGTAATATCATTGTCATTCCTTTTTCAAGGAATGAGTAAGAAATACAAGCGTTTGGTAATGTTTCTGGGCAAAGAAATTAAGAAGTTGACCTCGTCGCATACACCAGCGATAAAAACTTACAATAGCGCACGAACAAGCACTTTTCCCCCGATTTGATTATGGCTACTGCTGATCAACCATGTCGTTGCAATCTGTGTGACCTTAAAGGGGTCTTTGTCCCAAGGTGAGATATAAAAAATTTCCTGTTCCAGCATGGGCCATATTCGTGGGGGATGTGTGAGTGTCCACTTATACAAGAACTTACGCTTATGAGGAAAGCAACAGCAAAGAGAAGCATATTAAGTAAAGTTTGCAAGCTTAACTTATATGCAGAAGCATAACAGATGGGACAATGACGTCACAAAATTACCTCTTCTCCCTTGGGAACGATCCCTCGACATAGAATACAACGATTGGTGGCTTTATCACTCTTTGTCACTAAAAACAACAACACAAAGATTGCCTTTCAGTACAAGGTCCACGACCAGCTTGTCAAAAGAAGTTAAAAAGACGTCATCTGGTCATTCATCTTTAGTTGCAAACAAATATTTTTCTTAACGCAGATGTTATCAGGTCATTCAGTTATAAAATAAGGAGGGGAAAAACTGACATGATTTTCACCTTGACCCTATGACCTTGATAGCAAAACGTCACCTAGATTGTAAAGATGTACCTTCACACTAAATATTAGGTTTCTGGGTCAAGGCATTCAAAGTTAGAGTCCGACTACACAGACAGACAAGCTGACACACACAGTTTTCCATGCTGTACTTTCAGTCCGGAAGGCACGAAGGAACGTCATCTACTTTAGTAGAGTATCATGACTGGAACAATTCTTAATATCTTTATCCTTCAGCAACATGAAAAGTCGTCTACTCGTATAATCTCTATGGCAATATGGCGGAGATGGGAGACTTCCTCAAACAACTTTCGAAAATATGTCGAAATATTAAACAGTACTGAAAAAAACGTTTTTAAAATGTGGTGTTTTCTCCATTGCTGTTTTCATTGCTTGTTTCTTAATTCGGGACAATAAGTGAAAATTATGCAGGCATCAAACATTCCAAGATTCCTAAGGATATTTGATTAGCGAAAAGCATGGCAATCAAAAAGGAGTCATTTTAACCCACTATTCCTAGCAGATATCAAAATGTCATTGCCCTCCACAAATTTTCCTTGCCCCCTATTTACACAACCCGGCTACATTACTGTACGACAGTCCTTCCTTTTATTATATTACGGTAATGACAGATAGATTGCCTTAGCAAGACAATAAAATAAGGATCAAGATTTACACTAGTAGCTGAAATCAACTATAACAATAAAAATGGCATACTAGGACAAGCTTTGGCTCGAATATGTTCATCGTAATCTGTGGAGAGCACAGCTTCCTTGCATCTTCCGCATTTGGTGAACAAGTCCTTTTTGTCACATTCTGACAAAAGATGCTCGTGTAGAGTGGCGATTTCAACAACCTATAATTGAAAAAGGCAAGAAGATGAGCGAATACCTGACTTCACTGCTCGTTTACAAAACGGAAGATGGCGTAAGGAATTCTTTAAAAAAAGCAGATTAAAAGACACATTCACACATTCACACATTCCAAAGTTTGATGGTCAGGCAAACAGTTGTCCCTCGAACTTCGAAATTGGAATCAGTTTAAGGTACACGCCTTCTATTTACAAGTGAAATAAGCGGGACATTTCACATTCTAACGTACTCTCATTTTTGGCACACATGAGTAAATGTGAACGTTTTGTTACATACCTGTGAGCAATGATCGCATCTTTTCAGCATAGGACAGCTTTTCCAGTAGTGTGTATCCAAAGTCTCTTCGTTGAAGTTTTCATTTTGTTCACCACAAAATATGCACATCCTACAAATACAACGCAAAAAAGAAACGTCAAATCCTATTAATGGATTTCTCTGTGAGTTACGAAAT
The DNA here is from genome assembly GCA_024741275.1 of Chironex yamaguchii. Lineage (NCBI taxonomy): Eukaryota > Metazoa > Cnidaria > Cubozoa > Chirodropida > Chirodropidae > Chironex > Chironex yamaguchii. The sequence goes on from JANTCA010039417.1 coordinate 14,886, forward strand.
TGGTAGAGTCTTACGATGATAAGACTAAAAAATCACGCTACGCATTCAAATACCAATCCTTCGTTCCGTCCACCCACCCATCCATCTGTCCATGTATCCATCCGCCCATGCATGTATCCATCTATCTATCCATCCATTTATGTATTCACCCATCAATTCTATCCATTAGCTATCCATCAACCATCCACCAATTCTATCCATCAACCATCCATCCATCCACCAATCATCTATTTATTCATCCATGCATCCATCAATCCATACATGCACCCATCTATCGATCCATCCATTTATCCATTCATTCAACTATTCGTCCATCCATCTACTCAACTATTCATCCATCCACCCACTCATATATTCATCCATACATCTATCAAATATCCATCTATTCATTGATCCGTCCATCTTATCATCTATCCATTTATTCATGCATGCATCTATGCATCCATCCATTCATAGTACCTGGTACATGTAAAAATTATAAAGTTTGAATGCACGTAAGCTCTGTACGCTGCTTCTTCTCCGAAGTTCATTATTAATTTTCAGAAAACGTACGACACCCTTAATGAATATTGCCCAAAACGAACACCATCGCTACCTCTAACCGTGTTCACAAACATTGTTGCAAGAGTAGAAGGGATCACTATGTCCAAACAGCAAAGTGTAGAAAGACGTTTTGCAGTCAAGGTATGTAAGCACTCATTCTTTTTACTATCCATATATCTGTCCCTCTATCCGTCTGTCGTTCTTTCTCTAGAAGAGAAAGGGTATAAACGAGGAGAATAAAAAGGTAAAACTCTCATTTCCTACCTTTCGATATTCAAAGCTTCATCTTGAAACATAAAACAAAGAAAGATTTCTCATACTTAAGTGCAATAATCAAAACATAACTACACTAAACCTACAAACAAGCTAGTCTGATATTTATGAATCAAAACACTTTGCATTTGCACACGGCTACCCAAGTAATTGGCAAAAATTCTCATCAAATTATCGGGACCTGAATTATTAGGAAAGAATATGGAGAACGTGGTAGGAACAGTAAACGTCATTAAGGAACACAGCGAGTGATAATGATAAATAATGAGTAAAAAATGTTGTCTGCCTTAAAAAGACAGAACAACAACAACAAGGGGCAAACTCTGCACAAATGCGAATTTAACAGTCCCGGTCACCTTAATCTCTGGGATGTACGTAATTGTTATAGTTTGTATATATTTACTAAATATCTTATTGGCATCTAGATGTAAAAAATTTTGGAAATTAAGGGTCGATATCAGATTTAATCTAAGTACTTCAAATTTGTGTATGCTTTTATCTTTTTTGAATAGACACTGTGTACAGCTCCCTTGTCTCTAAATCAGTGCGGTTTCTATTCGAGAAAATATGATAAACTGCTATTACGTATTTGAAATTAGGACTGAACCAACGAAGAAAAACAATACGCTCTATTCACTACACTAAAACAGTTTTCTGACAGTGCGCAAAGCCATAGATTTTCCCAAGCTACTTCCAATTTTAATTTGAAAAAAGTTACTACCCCCCTACCCCGGGTTAGAAATATCCTATCGTGCCACTGTACCATCATTCAAAGTTTGAGTAAAAACTTCACTGTATCATACAATACTAGATACATAATGAATGTGTTGAGACAGGGCATAAGAAGCTTCATAGTTACCTATAATACACTAAACGTAACTCAGGAGTGATAAAAATTGTTAAAGCTAAGTGTGACAAAGATTAAAAAGCTATTACCTCGAACGGTGAGCTCAGTAGGAGCCTGGGATTGCGTATCAGTCTAACAAATAGAAAAGATGTAGTTTACATAAGATTCCTAAGATACAACTGCTATGTCATTCAATATGTGTTAAATGGGCAATTTTCGTGATTAATTATGAAAACAAGTTCACTGTTCTTGCTTTAAATTTCTATAACTGAGCAAATCAACATTTACACCCAGTAAGATATAAATCTATGCTTTAAGATATTCACAAAAAATACTGGTATTACAGCACACTCCTTTTCTTAATGTATGAGGTAGTCATTTTAATTTGAATGAACAATTGAGACTGTAGGGGAACATTCCCCATGCTTAATCCCCATCTTGCCCTTAAAATCAATTAAATGTTTAAATTGAATTTGAAATCCCTTGCAGGCATCCTTGCATATAAACAACCATATACGTTTTTTTGGACTCGGCAAACATATTCCAAGTTTCATCTCCGTAAGTTGCATCTTCTTTGTAATAATGATTGTTCAATAACTAATCTATGCCGCCATTATCATCTGCCTCTCATTAAAACCGCGATGTCACTATATTCTGAATCATTGACTGCAATGGTTCACACAACGTCAACAACCTAACGGTATAACTTTCAACAATATCATCAAAACCTCTAAAAGCATAGGGAAGTCTTTCTCTTTAAGTACAAGTATATTTCATTCCTCTGTAAAGGCACGAGGACAAAAAAGTAGTCTATCAAGTCTCCCAAATCTTTGTCTGGTACGACCAAAAAAAGACAAAAAGTGTCCTGGGAATTTGTTAGGAGGGGGGGGGGGGTGAGCAAGAAGGAGCCCTTTAGAGTATGACCATAATAGAAAAATGGCACCAACGCAATGTTACTGGATTAAATTATCAGTTTTCTGACGAAAACTCGTCGTTTTTCAAGTTTTGATTCAACTTTATTCTATAGAATTCTTCACATAATACACTGTTTCCAATAATCTGACATATGTATGTAAAATATTCAGGTTTAAAATATTAATGCATTTTATAACTGACAGCTATTATGCATTTTAGGCCCACCCCATATGCCTTGATCTAGGTACGATATCCACTTATAGAAATACTGGGTTAGCATGTCATCGAGTAGAAGCTTGATTGATCATGCTTGTGGTTTGACGGCTCAGGTAGTAGAACATCAGACTGGTAAGCAGAATGTTGCGGGTTTAAGTCCTAGTCATGTCGTTGCACTTGGCCATCTTCCATTGTTAAGCTACGAAACTGAGTTACGTTTGTTTCTCCGCCTTTTAAAGCAACGAAAAAATAAGCTTTGGTGGCCACTCTATCCAGCCATTACAATCAAGGCTCGATTCAACTACAATTTATAGTGATATCAAGTGTCAATGCTTGACGACTCACCTCTTTGCCAATAGTGGCAGCTGCTGCACGCAAAGCTTGAAGTTGTGCCTGCAATGCTGCTATCTGCATCAGGCGGAGAGGAAATGGGAAAGGAAACGAAATGCAGTCAAGATGGAGGAAGAAATGAACAATAAACAAGGCAATCACTACAATCTATAAATGAGTAAAAAATAAATAAATAAATAAATAAATAAAGAAATAAATAAATAAAGAAATAATGAAATAAATAAATAAGCAATAATGCCCAGAGTCGTCATCGTTGTGACTTGTGTCAAGAAATTGTGGTCTTCATTACAATCAACAGGAATTAAATATTAAAGATCTCGCTTTGCAGCCAGAAACAACAATGAAAAAGACACGTAAATCCCTTCCCACATAATGTATACAATTCAATGTTATATAAATAGGCAGAGGGGCAGATGTACGTTTAATTTGTATCAAAGTGAGTGATAAAAAGTGCGGTGTATTTACTCACCTCATCTTTCTTAATGTCTTTCTCCTTCTTCGCCAAAGCCTAAAAAATTTAAGTAGCAATAAACATGTCAGTCCTCGTCTTTTAGGTACCATGTCCTCTAAGGATGCAGGTGACCGTTGATTTCCACAAATTTCTATCCTTGTAGGTCTTTAGTACATTTTGCACTGCGTAGTTTTTTTTCTCAAGTTCCGGCTCTTGAGCCTGCATCCATTTAATGAGACTTCTCGGATAGTTCAAACTTGGGTTTCCTCGCCCTCTTTTGCCTTCAATCTTGTCAATACGTTATCATTATTCATGTCTATGTTCATTTACATTTTTGAAATTGTGTGGAAAAACATTTTTTGAAAACGCAAGACAGAAGAAAAAACTATTTCACATATAACGCGATAGAGAAGAGGATAGCTCCAAGGTATGCAATCGAAGCAAGCTCTTTAAAATTCATGCAAAGATCACCTTTCGTTCCGCTTCCGTTGGCTTTCCATCTATTGTATCAAATCCATCAAAAATCCTGGAGTACAAAGGGTTCTTCCTTGTAGATGCCTCATCCGGCGGTAGGAATGTTTTCACGCGTTCTCCAACCTTCAATAAAAACGTTAAAAAATTTCAGTCAGTCCTTCTTCACGCAGTTCTGCAGTACTTTTATCAGCCAACACACGAGGTAATGTCTTGAGATGAGATGTGACTGGCAACTCCAGCAGTCATAATAACATAATACTCATAATAAAACGTCAAGACAAAATGAGACGCAAGGAAGGAAGCAAGTCGGTCAAGTAAAGACTTCTACTGAAAGGAATCATAGGAGCCTGGTCGTTCTAACTATGTCGAGTAGTACGACGTTGCCCTGTAGCAGACCTTGGATCCTAATTTAAGAGTAAACCTGAAAAATATCACTGCCCCAAGATGGGAGACGTGTATAGCAGGTTGAATTTGGGAGGCACATATTATTGAATAAGGCAAAGCATAAAATAGTGAAGAGCATGATGGTATTTTGATAGTATAGACGACAGATCTGACTTATCGCTCAACACCTATCAACAGATGTCACAAAAACACTTACTTTCTTGTATAACTCAAATAAGCAATTAATTGCAGCCTCTCGAACTTCTTTATGGTTATGGTCAAGCCCGCTAACAACCACCTGAAAGGCAAATATCAAGATCACTGTCAATATACATGAAGTAACAGTAGACAGGTGTTCGAAACATCTATCTATATCTATTCTATTTTATTTTATTCTATTCTATTCTATTCTATTCTATTCTATTCTAGCCTTGCCTTGCCTTGCCTTGCCTTGCCTTGCCTTGCCTTGCCTTGCCTTGCCTTGCCTTGCCTTGTCTTGTCTTGTCTTGTCTTGTCTTGTCTTGTCTTGTCTTGTCTTGTCTTGTCTTGTCTTGTCTTGTCTTGTCTTGTCT